>JAWQFJ010007800.1:0-2500 GCA_034096865.1 Theodoxus fluviatilis
TGATCGCTCCGTGTATAACGTCGCTAGAGCAACACAAACTAATGTACGTCATTCTAATCGCTCCGTGTATAACGTCGCTAGAGCAACACAAACTAATGTACGTCATTCTGATCGCTCCGTGCATAGCGTTGCTAGAGCAACACAAACTAAGGTACGTCACTCTAATCGCTCGGTGTATAACGTCGCTTGAGCAGCACAAACTATAAGGTACGTCACTCTGATCGCTTCGTGTATAACGTCGCTAGAGCAACACAAACTAATGTACGTCATTCTAATCGCTCCGTGTATAACGTCGCTAGAGCAACACAAACTAATGTACGTCATTCTGATCGCTCCGTGTATAGCGTTGCTAGAGCAACACAAACTAAGGTACGTCACTCTAATCGCTCGGTGTATAACGTCGCTAGAGCAACACAAACTAATGTACGTCATTGTGATCGCTCCGTGTATAACGTCGCTAGAGCAACATAAACTAATGTACGTCATTCTGATCGCTCCGTGTATAGCGTTGCTAGAGCAACACAAACTAAGGTACGTCACTCTAATCGCTCCGTGTATAACGTCGCTAGAGCAACACAAACTAAGGTACGTCACTCTGATCGCTCCGTGTATAACGTCGCTAGAGCAACACAAACTAAGGTACGTCACTCTGATCGCTCCGTGTATAACGTTGCTAGAGCAACACAAACTAAGGTACGTCACTCTGATCGCTCCGTGTATAACGTCGCAAAAACACGTGCGATAGCGGAGTCTATAAACATTCCAAAAAGGGATGTGACTCTCTGACGACTTCCGACGCCTTTTTTGCACTGTCGCGTTTTTCGCACGTTACAAGCACATCAAAGTACACTGCATGGAAATACGTGTATTTGCATTGAGGCGTATCTGATGCTTGGCAATCGTAATCTTCATTGTTGCAGCTGTTGTTGTCGTTGTTGTTGCTGCTGCTGTCGTCGTAGCCGTCGTCGTCGGTGGTGTGATGATATAAGTGATGGTGATGACGATGTTGATGATGGTGGCAAGGATGGGGATGGCGGTGGTGGTGGCGGCGGCGGTGGTGGTGGTGGTGATGGTGATGATGAAAATGGTGATGGTAGTGGTGGTAATAGCAGTGATGGTGGTGACGGTGTAGGTGATGCATGCTGTATATTGATAGAGATGACATCAACTCATGTGATGGGAATCGAGAAAACGAAGCTGCTGCCACGACTAGTTGCAAATGAAAAATACACTTTTTAAAAAACAGGAATGAAAATAAAAATCATTTATTTAAAATGATGCAAAGTTATTATTCGGTACCTGAAAGAGCGCATCCAATGCGCCCGAGCCATCAGATTCACATGGAAAATGTTCAGTTAATAAGTGCTTGTTGGCGTTTGTTTTCATTGCAAGGAAGAATTCAGTTCGTTGCTTCATTTACAGTTTGGGCCTGGAAATAACACTCCCTCTGCTTTATCACGAATATTTATCATTGAATGACGCATCAAACTTTTAAATTTAATTTTAATAAAGCCTCTCCAAAACTCCTTTTCGTAGAATAAGAGAATAACATCATACTGAAATAAATGACGTCAGACCAGCTCGAGCAGAGAGAGAGAGAGAGAGAGAGAGAGAGAGAGGTATGTATGTGAGTGTGTGTGTGTGTGTATGTGTGTGTGTGTGTGTGTGTGTGTGTGTGTTTGTGTGTGTGTTTATGGATGCTTAGAATGGTGGTGTAAAAATTATCGATAAACTCTATTTGCGTGTGTGAGGATAGAATAATCTGGCGGAGAAGAAAAACTCTAAATCGCTGATGATCGGTCATCGCAGTAAGGTATTCAAATGGAAATCCTCCGACCACGAAGACATTACTGTTCTGATAGGCGAGAAAGAGCTATCTAATATAATGTAAAATTGGAACAACTGAGCCACAAATTTGTACAACGAAGGCTAGTTGTAGAAGTTTTAACATACAGAGCAGAATTTCAGAGCTACATAGGCCTATGCATGGGTGGAAATATATGGAATACTGAGCTCAAAGTTTCGCAGTTGCCCGGCGCCACTTTTCCCGTAGACAACAAACTTTCTCCCCACACGAAACAGTTTTAGATTTCAATGTTACTGGTGATCATGTGAAAATATTTACCCTGACCGCTCTGACGGGTACGCAGCCTACAACATACCGCCATAGCCGATCGACGTTCCGTCGTCATCTCGGACCCCTGGCAGTTGGCTTTCTGTACTTGTTCCAGCAACACCAGCAGTGGCAGCCCCAAGCAGCCAGAGGTTTACGGGGGGTGGGGGGTGGGGGTGGAGCTGAAAGGGGGGAAGGGGTATCGGGTCTACATCGGGGCTTTGTGGCAGTGTAGCTAGCGCGCTTGACTTGCAGTCGCTTGCGGCTGTTGAGTGCGGCGTTCGAAGCTGTCCGGCTCCTACAGTTGCATCCTTGAGTACGTTGCTTTATTCACATCGTTTCTCCCCACCCAGGAGTAAAACGGGTACCAGTGTGGGCTGAGCTGGA
>JAWQFJ010007800.1:5000-10000 GCA_034096865.1 Theodoxus fluviatilis
ACCGTCTCCTGGTAGTCAGCCCCATTGACATTTTCTTTCAGACACCTTTGTATGACGGAGATTCCACGACCCAGGTAGCATTCCAGCCCTATGGTGGCTTGCTGCATCAGCAGCATTTAGTCAAAGACCCGCAGTATGCCTTCGATGCTCCCAAAGGGACGTAAAAGCAAACTAACGAGAGTCAGAAGATGCTCTTCTAGGACGTAGGAAGCCTTTGGAGGCGAAATGACAGCAAATTGATCTTCTTCAATCAACTGCTTTGTATTTTACAATTTCTTCTACCTCGTTGTGGGGAAAAAATTAACTGAACTGAAGTGGGTACATTTTATGTCTCGTTGGTTCCTTATGTGAAATATATTTATTATCCCTCTAGATATAATCATGACAATGACAGCAATACATTGCGAGTAGGCCAAGTATGTTGTATTAATGGTTTAAGTCAAGTAGTTAGATGAGGATACATTCAACGCAACTTCATCTTCATTTCCACAATACAATGTTTTCTAAGATTCTAGGATGAAGACAGTGTCCTACAATTATTTCTGGGACGTTCAGATAAATGCACATTTGAATTGATATTCTGTGCGATCTCTCTCTCTCTCTCTCTCTCTCTCTCTCTCTCTCTCTCTCTCTCTCTCTCTCTCTCTCTCTCTCTCTCCCTCTCTCCCTCTCTCTCTAAGTATTTGTATACAAGTGATAGCCAAACTTCGGAATGCTTTTGAACGTTTTCGTGCTGGTTTAAGTGATTTGTGCATTCACCGATATTGCTCCACTAGTGGTCCTCTGAGTTCTTTCTTGTGTCCATCGTGCTGTGAGGAATATGCAGACGAGCTACATTTCCCGCTCAGATCCCTGCTTATGCTGATATAGGGCAGAGGTTCGTTTTGACTTGTTTGAACAGATTTATCGCATAGGCATTGTTTCACAGAATGCTGATATAATGAAATCAGCAGGAAAGTATTTGTTACATGCTTCTAGAAGGAGACAAAATACCGCCAGCACAATTAGTGAAAATCTATTGCCAAGCTTGTTGTGATGGGCCGCAGCGCATTCGTTCTCTCTCTCTCTCTCTCTCTCTCTCTCTCTCTCTCTCTCTCTCTCTCTCTCAGATGGGGGAAGGGGAGTTAACAGAAATAAAGAAAAATGAATAACGGACTATGCCCGAGACCATGACCTCGAAGTATCGGCTTTCCTGCTTCTAGTCTCAAACATGGGACACGTTGACAGGCCTTACAAGTCCCCTGACAGTTTTCTCCCCTGCCAAAATCCTCGAGTTCACATGGCCGATAGTGTTGCACCACCTGATCAGATTTGTTCTGTTTCTCGGTGTTCGATCTCCGCTTTGACTTCGCTGTTCAAATACGCAAAACTTGGTTTGCAAGGCATTCGTAATCCCGATGCAGAGTTCAAACTGAGACTGCCGCTAGACGCCTCGATATATTAGGCAAAACAACAACAAAAAAAATAGCGGATGAGGTAACTTGGCCAAATTAATAGGATAGGTAGGTAGGCCATACTTTTTGTTTAAAGGGGTTCAGATTGAGACTACACGTGTGTGTGTGTGTGTGTGTGTGTGTGTGTGTGTGTGTGTGTGTGTGTGTGTGTGTGTGTGTGTTTGTGTGTGTTTTGTGTGTGTGTGTGTGTGTGTGTGTGGTGTGTGTGTGTGTGTGTGTGGTGCGTGTGCGTGTGTGTGTGTGTGTGTGGTGCGTGTGCGTGTGTGTGTGTGTGTTTTTGTATGTGTGTTTGTTTGTGTGAGTGTGTGTGTGTGTGTGTGATGTGTGTGAGTGTGTGTGCGTGAGAAAGAAAGAGAGAGAGAGAGAGAGAGAGAGAGAGAGAGAGAGAGAGAGAGAGAATTATTATATTTGTCAACTCACCATCCGAGTCCTGCAGCTCCAGAAGACTTGGGTCTTGCTGCACCAGCTCCACCAGCGTGGCCACCTCCCCCTGGGATGCAGCCAGATGTACATCCCCCGTCCCATCACCCCCGGGCCCCCGCCACGTGCCGTCCCGACCACCGTCTGCAACAAGAGTGACGTAGAAGTAAAGCGTGAGAGAAGGGTTGGGAGAGGGAAATGGGATAAGTGGGAGGGTGGGGAAGTTGCTGTAAGGGCATGTGTAGGTAAGTGTTATTGTACATCAAGTTGCACACACGCGCCTATATTGAGCATGCACGCGCGCCAGCCGGCCATCCTGCCAGCCAGCCAGCCAGCCAGACAGATAGACAGACAGACAGAGAGACAGACACACAGACACACAGACACACAGACAGACAGACAGGCAGACAGACAGACAGACAGACAGACAGAAAGACAGACAGACAGATAGACACACAGACAGACACACATACACACAGATAGACACAGACAGACAGACAGACATACACACAGACACACAGACAGACACACAGACAGACAGCCAGACAGGCAGACAGAGAGACAGACACACAGATAGACACACAGACACACAGACAGTCACACAGACAGTCACACGTGTAGACACACAGACAGACAGAGAGACAGACAGACAGACAGACATACAGACAGACAGACAGACAGACAGACAGACAGACAGACAGACAGACAGACAGACAGACAGACAGACAGACAGGCTGAAAAGTGCACACAGAGCGACGTCATAGGGTCACCTGAAGGTCATGAGACGTCAGGTCAAAGCAAAGACACTATTTCACGAGAGGTCACTTGACCCTCACACATTAGAATTCGGCCATCGCGTGTTATCCAGCCATTCTCGCGTAACCCATCCTTACGTTTCATTCAGATTAATGAAGAAAGTCGAACCGCGAAGAAATAGATTAGCACATCTAGACATCAGATCATCCTCATTCAGGTACATTTTAAAGTTGCCTTTGAAAGTTGATTCGTCGGTGACAGGAAGTTCATTTGGTACCAGTTTCATGCGACGACAACAGTGTGATCTGTGCGTGTTCTGATGAACTGAAAGGTTGCAGATAATTCGATTCCAATATTGAAATTGTCAAATATGACCTTACCCATCTGGGACCGTAGAAGGAGACAACCGAAAGAGCGCTGACAACTCACCCATCCTCTGAACAAGACGACAGGGTTTTCTCGGCTCACGAAGGTTCATGGCATGAAAGCTATTTCCCTCCTCATCTAAGTCAAGCAGCATCAAAAACTCATCGTGGTACATTGTAAAGTCAAACATCAGTCTGTGTTGTGATTAGAAATTATTTAAAAAATTGAGTCTGGTGATACATCATACTTTGATTTTAAAAAATGTACATTTCAAACGTATTGGATAAGATAACTCGATTGAATTCGCGCTAAGTTTATCTCTGCGTCATTCAAGGTTATCGTGTTTCAGCAGGAGGACTGGAGGTGCCGAGTTCAGCACACAGCGAACATCTCCGGTCATCTAGAGGTCAAGAATCTAGTTCACAAAAGGTCAGTCGGCACACAATCAACAAATATATCGTCGCTATGTCAACAGGGTGTCACATAAATCGTGTTGATTCTTCATTAGCACTAGTGAGTGAACTTGATTAGGCCTCATTTCGTGACGTAACAAACCCAAACATATACTATTCCAAACACAACGCCATGATAAGGATGCCCACAGAGACTGCAGTGGATTTTAACATTTCTTTTGGATCATCTAGGCGATATCATTGTGACAAAAGTGCCTCTACTGGTGACATGTTTGTAATCAACAAACTCGGAGATGCGACGATTTCCATGAGTACATTACACGCACAGTTCCTATTTCATGTCAGAGTTATCGTCAGGTTTCATTTCGCCGTGCTGTTTAGTATGGGGTGTGTCAAGGCGCCCTGCAGCACTAGCCATACGAACGGCGAAACCCCACACTATGGTTACTGACTTTCAACAGGCTTTGTCTACCAAGACGCATAACTAACGCCAGGTGGCCGACTCATCGATGTGTACGATCGGGGTTGGTTCTCTATTGCGGAGGGCCGCAATTGCGGGATTTTTTTTTAAAAACAAAAGTTCTTAGGCCATTTTGATTCTTTTGTCCTAAAACGCAAAAAAACATAATATTTTTGTTACTTTGTTTTCGAAACTTATTGCGGGGGGCCGCTATTGCGGGATTTTTTGGGTCAAAAGTTCTTCAGGCCATTTTGATTCTTTTGTCCTAAAACGCCAAAAAAACCATAAACTATTTGTTACTTTTTTTGGGGAAAAAAACAAAGAAATTTTTTCGGGTTATACCGATAGCGCTCAGCCTAGGCCGCACCCGCCACCCCGCCTGACTGACTTAGCCTGTCCGGGGAGTTTCACCTAAACCCGGACGCGTTATTTTTTGTCACGTTTGTGTCCAACATCAGCGTCGGGCCCTGGAGTTAGGGCGTTGGGACCACCCGTTGAGAGTCAAACGTGGGATGGAGTTAGACTATAAAGCTTCACCCGTTTTGATAAAAACCGAAAAAATTTCAGTTTTTTCCAAAAAAAAGTTATAAATATATTATTTTTTTGCGTTTTTGGACAAAAGAATCAAAATGGCCTGAAGAACTTTTGACCAACAAAATCCCGCAATAGCGGCCCCCCGCAATAGAAAAAAAAAACGAAAAAATTTAAAAGTTTCGAAAAAAAAAGTAACAAAAATAGTATGGTTTTTAATGCGTTTTAGGACAAAAGAATCAAAATGGCCTAAGAACTTTTGTTAAAAAAATAATCCCGCAATAGCGGCCCCTCCCCGTACGATCAATGGCAAAGCGCGGCTCGCTACTGGACACGTTTGTCCACCGCCTCCTGCTCTTACCCGTCTTCATGCGGGTAATCATCAACCCTTCGTAGCGGACGTTGGTGGTTGCAGAGAGGCAGACTGAAGTGCACTAGACATTGTTGTGAGAAGTTCCTGGGAAGGGAGAAATCTGAATTATTAATGCATTTCCCAATCGGCTGCTACCCCGTGTTATTACTATGTGTTGTACACGTGTATGAAGTGAACAGCTATGCTGCACCTCCCCCTCTGTGTGACTGTGTGAGTGTTGGTTTCAC
>JAWQFJ010007801.1:0-15153 GCA_034096865.1 Theodoxus fluviatilis
GTGTGTGTGTGTAAAGTGTACATGTTGAAGTGAGTGCGTAGGTGGATGCTTCTGTGTGTACGTGTGTGTAAGTGTGCACATGAGCTTATATATATAAATATATGTTATGTAAGTTTAGGGGGATGCGAACATGCATACCTGCATGTGTGCGTGCAAGCGTGTTTGCGGGCGATTTTATATATGTGCATGCCCAAGCGCATATACGTGTCAGTGGGTGTCTCCGTGTTTGATTAAGCCATCGTGACACTACAAGTGTGAAATTTCTGTTAACACTAGACCAAGATAACGCATGGGAGATTCAGTGAGCCATGTGTCTTACCAAGTTTCCCAAAGTGATATGAGGTGAACTCGGTCACACCAAAGACCCTAGTTGTCTCGTGTTTGAGCCCTAGGTTTTGTGACATTGGTCTGACCAAATGTTCCCGCTCCTTCCAGTGTCGGCACAGAACGGGGCGGCGAGGTTTGGCGGAAGTTGCAATGCCTACAATATGGCCGCCGCTGTCGCGACTTCTTTCATGTAAGTCTGATGGATGTCTGCTGTCCGAGACCTCTGCCGAACGTCCAGTTGCAATTTAACTTTTTTTCTACGCAAATTGTCGTCGTTTATTAAGAATGATGCAACCGTGCTTTTTGACTCACATGCGAAGCAAAAGTGAGTCTATGTACTCACCCGCTTCGTCCGTCCAGGCGTCCGGGCGTCCGGGCGTCTGCGCGTCCGAAAACTTTAACGTAGAATTTTTCTCGGAGAATATTAAGTCTATCAATACCAAATGTGGCATGATGGTGTATGATGACAATGCCTCAAAAAACATACATAGTGACTTGACCTTGCTTCAAGGTCAAGGTCGCGGGGGCCATAAATGTTGTCTAAAAAACAGCCATTTTCCACATTTTCTGAATTCTCTCTGAAGTTTTTGAGATTGGATACCTCACCGATATATGGTATATATGGCAAAGTAAGCCCTATCTTTTGATACCAGTTTGGTTGACTTTGCTTCAAGGTCAAGGTCACAGGAGCTCTTCAAAGTTGGATTGTATACATATTTTGAATGGACCTTGACCCTGAACTATGGAAGATAACTGTTTCAAACTTAATAATTATGTGGGGCACATGTTATACTTTCATCATAAGACACATTTGGCCACATATCATCAAGGTCAAGGTCACTTTGACCCTTATGAAATGTGACCAAAATGGGATAGTGAACCACTAAAAGTGACCATATCTCATGGTAGAAAGTGCCAATAAGCACCATTGTGCTTCCTATGTCTTGAATTAACAGCTTTGTGTTGCATGACCTTGGATGACCTTGACCTCGGGTCAAGGCCACATGTATTTTGGTAGGAAAAATGTGTAAAGCATTTCTTAGTGTATGATGTCATTGCTAGGTTTAGTTGTTTGACCTTGACCTTGAAGGTCACCTGAAGATCAAGGTCATGTAAAGGTCAAGGTCAAGCATGATAGTCGTATGGGCTTTGCCCTTCTTGTTAAGTCAATGCTAACAGAAAGTAACAATTTCTCGTTGTTATGTACATGTATTAATTACCCAGTAGTTAGAGGATACATTTAGAAATGGCACCAAAGTAGCCTTGACGTGCTTGGAAGTCTTTCATTTGAGTAAGATTTATTCAACTTCACGCACATACCAAAAGTATCGAAGTAAAAAATACTGGGTAGTCTTGCTGAAAAAAATCAATAGGTACTTGAGCGCATTCTGAGAGCGCAACCCTCAACCAAGGAAACCAAATGTACTCTTACATAGCCTGTATATTAGCGTATAACAGACAGGATTTTCTGCTAGTCGGGCTTGACGCTCCGAAGTTTATTTTATTTTACTAAAATTTTTAGTGGCTGAAACTAGTGAAAATGATTTCTGAGTGCCGAACACGTACGATGACCTCATCAGTATTTTGACGTCATCAACTTCGTGAAATTTGTGATTTGCGATAACATTTCCATTTTTGGTCGCAATACCAAAACGATTTAACAGATAACCTCCCAGATTTTATGGATTGTTCCTCGGGTAAAACCTTGACCTCCCACCAAATTTCATTAGGACCCGTTATGAACTTATTGGGTTATTTTGCTAAGTAAATAACGAACCGAGGGTAAAACATGACCTCCCTGGCGGAGGTAATAAGTTAAAACAGGAGAGAGATAAATAAGGACGGAGAGATCTCCACACACACGCCCCCCCCCCCCCCCCCCCCCCCAGAAAGAGAGTAGTACCACCTTTCACATCTGCGGCTGCCGAAGCAGTGTTCCCATACAAGAGAAGTGCAGGTATTCGACAGATCAGGAGTGGAGAAGGGTTCTAATAGCAAGTGCATGAGGGCATGTCCGTTGTCTTCAAATTCACGGAAGAAAAGAGCATGTTAGTATTTGTCCATATGAGAGACAAGACAAAGATAAGACAAACGTTTTGCTTAAATTTAAATGA
Organism: Theodoxus fluviatilis; assembly: GCA_034096865.1. Taxonomy (NCBI): domain Eukaryota; kingdom Metazoa; phylum Mollusca; class Gastropoda; order Cycloneritida; family Neritidae; genus Theodoxus; species Theodoxus fluviatilis. Next base: position 2,442 of record JAWQFJ010007801.1, read on the forward strand.
TGCGGCAGCTGAAAACACTTAATTTGAGGAGTGGAGGATGCGTTTGTGTAATAATGCCATGAGTAAAATGGCCGCACCAGAAAGAGTCATGCTTTTCGTTAAAGGTTCTTGGGAGAGAAAGGAACGCTTTTGAGCTTGTCGCTTGAATGTCCGATTATTTTCAGTGTTCTCCTCATGAGACTGTGAGCTGCCGTGGGCGCACCATCAGGACATGGGGAGAAGACCACCTTTGACCTTTCCAATGAACCCCTACCATCTGTATAGGACAAGACTTGCATGGCGCTTATTGCACGGAAATTCAACCTGCGCCACGTCGGCACGATCTTCACCGGATACCCGGAGTTCTCTGCCAGGACGCATTGCGGAAGATAAATGAAGGTTACGAGATAACCACGCTGTCATTGAATCGATATGCAAATGAAGACTTTGTCAAAGCGGTCCACCCGTGAAATCCCTGGAATGTGGAAACAGCGGAGTTGTTACCGGTGGCCGAACGCCGGAGTTAGATCAGTTGACGATGCACTTTGGAATCTAGCAAACACCAAAGTGAAGGCCCAATGGATGGATGGATTTTGAACTGTATATACGGGAGAAACGTTGGGCCTCCCATAAAATAAAATAGAAATCACGAAGCCATCCGTCTCTTCAAAACGTTTCTCAAATTGCAGACTATCGTATGAGAATGTCAACCTAAGACATTTTAAGACATTTTAATGCAGTGAAAGAAAAAACAATTTTCCAGTTTGATACCTATCCGTTCTTATCAGATGTTCTCGTGAGATAGTTAACGCATATGTAATACACTGTAGCTTAATTTATGTGCAAACATACGTAAATAGTATCTCCTTATTTCAGTTGTGTCTTAAAATGGGCGTTATTTTTTGTTTTGTTGTTTTTTTATACTCTGATTTTGATCTCAATGTCATTAACTGTCCTAATAGGCCTTGAATGCTGTGAATGAAATGTTTGCGTGAATATCGCCACATGCCTCTAAAGTATCGCCCATTACTCGTACAACGAACACTTACTGCTTTCTTATCTCTCTTGTTACATCCCTAATTTTCTCAGGCCTTTCATGCATTTAGTTGGTTTTACACTATGGCTGAAGATCTATAATTCACAGACTTATGCAGATGTACATCGTGTTTAAAGTCAAATTCATTTTTTAAACAACGCTTGTTGTGAATATGAAAACGGTGTTTTATTTCCATATTTCAATGTCTCTTTTGAGTTGCCTCACATTGCTTGATTGAAATACTGCACAAAACATTATTCGGATGGACGAACGAAAAAGAAAGATCAGCAGTTTGAAACAAGTTTTGTTATTTGTCACGCAGAAAGATACACAATGTGTGTGTGTGTGTGTGTGTGTGTGTGTGTGTGTGTGTGCGCGCGCGTGTGTGTATGTGTGTGTGTGTGCGCGCGCGCGCGTCTGGCGAGAACCGTGTCGTTGCTTTCCTTATGTATGGTCATGGTATTGTGAAGTTAATTCTTTCCACCAAAGAATGAGCATTGATGTATGTGTAGATTAGGAAATTTCGGTGATAAATGTGGATACAGCCTCGGTACTGGTGCTTACTCAAGTCTCGATAAAATGGTGCGCGCGTAAAAAAAAGTCTCAGCCAAACGATTTGCAACTTGACCAAGACAAAACATCTTGCCATCAAATTCAGCTGAATGAAAATTGCGTGGCCTTTCAAGCCATTTCAAAAGTCTTTTGGAAAATTGCCCGTATGTGATTCTGGAAGCTTGTACACGTCTCCCGCCAGTTGAGCGGGTGAGTCACAGGGCCGAACCCAGTCGGTGTGAGCTGCAGGCGACCTGTAATGAACGGCTAACGTCACACCAAAGAGGTAATCCTGCGTCCCAGGGAGGGTGCGGGAAAGGGGACCCCCTGCAGAGCAGACGGGTATAGGACCACGCCTGGCCGCACTAATGGCCCATAGCTCTTCCACCTGGAATGCCCGCTCTCGCAGCTCGGGCGTGGCGTGCTATTTCTACATGGTACATCTATCGGCCTGCCTGCGCTTCCCTCCCGGATGTTGGAGATGGAAAAAAAGACGAGAAATATAAAACTGGGTGGAAAGAAAAGATTGAGAGGAAAAAATAGTTTAGATTGCAATGAAAACGAAATGCTTGAGTGACTTGAGGAATTGGGTCCTTGCACACTGGAATGCTCCAACTTGGGTACTTATGCAAACTCATATAAGTGCACGTTTTCGAAGCTAGTATGAAGCAGATTAGAACAGACGCAGTGATGGACATTTGTGGGAGGTAAACATGGTCATAAAGGATTTGTCGTTTGATCAGTACTGTAAATGATGATGGGAAAGCTTGGGTGCCTGAAATTTAGGCTGAACCTTTGTTATTAGAAATAATGGTGCATCATAAACTTTACCGTGCTTCTTCACGTCTCTCAAGATAATCCGTGTCTGCCCAAGTTGGATTTGGATGACTAACCGTATGTCTCGACAAACTGCGTGCTCCTCACATCTCTCGAACTCCACGACCCCTGGTGGCACGCAGATGCAGCTTTGAGCTAGCTGTCCCAGTGCCACTGACACAGGCCCCCAAAGCACGAAAATCACTGTGTTCTAGCTGACGAGACGGTGCGGGGCCAACAAAGTTCAGGCGACAGACATCTTGTTTCGGCACGACGTTTTTATTCTCGTTTATGAGTTGTACTATATCTTAATGGACCTCATGCACGAGTCAGCAGCGAATGTGTTACGCGAGTTATCTCCCCTGAAATCAGGACCATGATCGAAGATGGCGACAATGGAAACAAAGCGAGTGACTGTGAGCGAACTGCAACGTTTCTTGCGAGACAGAGGTGTGGTTGTGGGTCAGAGTAAGAGGCAAGAACTTCTTGAACTTGTTGGGATAGCCAAGGACTTGGGTTTACCCGTAGATCCCGAGTTGTGTGTAGAAGATCGATCTGAAGTGATAGGCGAAAAACTGAGAGACGGCAACCTCGTGTTGTCCAACCCTGCACTTCTGTCTGGATCTTCGGACATTAGTATCTTACCAGACTTTTCTTTTGTGGATGTGTGCACCTACTTGATGGGGCATGGCGTGGGCATTACAGCCATCGAGCGCAAATCAATCATTTTCGACATTGGTGAGAGCATTAACATAACAGCGTATAACACGTTTGTTTCACGAATAATCAATCGGATACGCGAATCAATTTGTGCTACGACGTTCCTTCACTTGCATACAGTCACTGTAGCGCGTGTGTTAAATCAAACTCATATCAATCATTTTCGACATCGGTGAAGGCATTAACATAACCCAGCGCGTACAACACGTTTCTTCCACGTGTGATCAATCGGGTACGCAAATCAATGTGTGCTGCAATGTTCCTTCACTTGCGTATTATTCACTGTAGCGCGTGTGTTAAATCGAGCGCAACTCAATTATTTTCGACATGGGTGAGACCATTAACAAAACAGCGTAGAACACGTTTGTTTCACGAATAATCAATCGGATACGCGAATCAATTTGTGCTACGATGATTCTTCACTTGGGTATATTCACTATAATGCGTGTGTTAAATCGAACTCATATTCAATCATTGTCGACATTGGTGAAGGCATTAACATAACCCAGCGCGTACAACACGTTACACTGAAATGGTCGTTATCGGCAACATTTCCGGACACTGTACCTGAGGTACTCTGTCCGATCGGACAGAGTACAGAGTACCTCAGGTACAGTGTCCGGAAATGTTGCCGATAACGACCATTTTCAGCGTTACTTCCACGTGTGATCAATCGGGTACGCAAATCAATGTGTGCTACACTGTTCCTTCACTTGCGCATATTCACTGTAGCGCATGTGTTAAATCGAGCGCAACTCATTTATTTTCTACATCGGTGAGAGCATTAAATATCACTGGGTTTAAGTTGCAGAAGTAGGACAACGTCGTACGGACATGCAACAAGTTCGCCGGCCGGGACAGCGAAATAGATCTATTTCACTCAGAATGTCGATCAAAATAGGGCAATATAGGGCAACGTACTTATTTTTTAAAGCAGTGATTGATTAAATCATCATATTTTCTGTGACACTGAGACCAGACCATCAAAAAAATTAGCACTAGGCCTTGAATCAAATCGTCGTGCGAGATCTTACCTTGCTGCAAATGAACGAGTACTGCGTGATTGTGTTGACGTTCAACTGGTCAGCTGGGCGATTCCAGGCTTTTATTCAGTGAAGGCAACGATCTAGATGGTACATATTCTTTCCTGGTTTCACAAATGGAATGAATTTGACGCCAACACAGCGTTCAGGGTATCTATTATCCGTTTTACATAGTCCCCAAGCACAGCTCTTGGTAGTCAGCATTATGAAAGATTCGCGGTAATCTGGTCTGGAAAACAAGGGAAGTAACTCCCAGAGCCTCGATATGTGGATAAAGTCCATTGTTGACTCACATGCGAAGCAAAAGTGAGTCTATGTACTCACCCGTGTCGTCCGTCCGGGCGTCTGGGCGTCCGGGAAAAACTTTAACGTTGGATTTTTCTCAGAGACTATTAAGTCTATCAACACCCAATTTGGCATAATGGTGTATGATGACAAAGCGTCAAAACACATACATAGTGACTTGACCTTGCTTCAAGGTCAAGGTCGCAGGGGCCGTAAATGTTGTCTAAAAAACAGCCATTTTTCACATTTTCCCAATTTTCTCTGAAGTTTTTGAGATTGGATACCTGACCTATATATGGTGTATAGGGCAAAGTAATTCCTATCTTTTGATAGCAGTTTAATTGACCTTGCTTCAAGGTCAAGGTCACAGGACCTCTTCAAAATTGGATTGTATACATATTTTGAAGTGACCTTGACCCTGAACTATGGAAGATAACTCTTCCAAACTTCATAACATTGTAGTACACATGTTATACTTTCATACTAGGTCACCCGTGTCATCCGTCCGGGCGTCCGGGCGTCCGGGCAGACCGGGCGTCCGGGCGTCCTGTAATCCGTAAAAAATTTTAACGTTGGATTTTTCTCGAAGACTATTAAGTCTATCAACACCCAATTTGGCATGATGGTGTAGAATGATAAGACGTCAAAAAACATACATAGTGACTAGACCTTGAAGCAAGGTCAAGGTCACAGGAACTCTTTAAAGTTGGATTGTATACATATTTTGAAGTGACCTTGACCCTGAACTATGGAAGATAACTCTTCCAAACTTCATAACATAATAGTACACATGTTATACGTTTATCATGAGACACATTTGGTCACATATCATCAAGGTCAAGGTCACTTTGACCCTTATGAAATGTGACCAAAATGGGGTAGTGAACCACTAAAAGTGACCATATCTCATGGTAGAAAGTGCCAATAAGCACCATTGTACTTCCTATGTCTTGAATTAACAGCTTTGTGTTGCATGACATTGGATGACCTTGACCTTGGGTCAAGGTCACATGTATTTTGGTAGGGAAAATGTGTAAAGCATTTTTTAGTGTATGATGTCATGGCTAGGTTTAGTTGTTTGACCTTGAAGGTCACGTGAAGGTCAAGGGCATGTAAAGGTCAAGGGCATGTAAAGGTCAAGGTCAAGCATGTGAGTCATATGGGCTTTGCCATTCTTGTTTTCGATATTTATCTACTTACCTCTTCTGAGGTAATCTTTTAATTGCATATTTTTATTCAGTGAAAGTATGTTGTGGCCTTGAATGACCTTAAAGCCGAATGAGCCCTTGGGCTCCATCCACCTATCCATCAATGCTTTGTTGAGGTCAAAGACATCGAGGTAAAATTTTGCCCTTTCGTCATTATGCTTTTTCGTGTTGAAGGCCATGCACTGCCTTTGCTGGCTGTTGGGCTGTGGGACTCGATTTTATTGATTTTATGTCACTAGTTCGGTGAATTGTACTATACTCCGCTGTCGCGGAGAGTTCTATTAACATGGTGGAAGTGTTTCTTAACGTTTTGGCCTTATATAGCCTACAAGGCTGATAGGCCCTTCAACTCCATCCATCCATCCATCCATCAGCACGGCGTTCCCTGGCAAGGGGTTTTTCTGGACTTTTCGGATTACACTGCCGTAGGAAGAAAAAAATCAAACGGACCAGCCAGGAGTAAGAGGCCAACTCTAACTAATTTCTATCATTCAATCACAAGAATATTATTTGCAATGTTCTGTTGTTACCCAACAATTACAATTTACGTTTTCATTCATAGCTAAGCAATGCACAAAGTGTTTTGGTCAACAGGCGTGGACTTAGGAGGGGAAAAAAGTATACCGGTATGGGCTTGAAAGAAAAAATGGCGGCAAAAACGAAGTTTCGTTATTTTATTTTTAAAACTTTTTTTATATTCATGATGAGCTTTGGTTTCGAAGCTTTCTCTCTCCTTTATGGATTGCCCATGAGGACTAATGAGTTCCTGTGCTCAGGTAGCACCGGGTTACGTATTAGCAGTAGCAGAAGAACGCCCCTAACCTGACAGAGGTCTACTTCTTGGAAAAAGAAGGATCTAGAGATTGTCTGAAGAGAGGAGAGCTGTCTCAAGAACAGCCATGCATCAACCATTTGTCTCCTCGGCCCCAGTCGACGCTGCCTAAGTGATCATAAGAGGAGAACACAGGACGCAACCCATGGTCGATAGCGACAGAAGGAGGGTCTACTTGTATATGTACGTGTATGTATGTACGAATACTACACCTGCATTGCACGCACTTCCTGTCCAAAGACTGCACGGTGGCACATGCACGACGGAATCTCCAGGATTTTGCGTGGCACTGGGATGTCACTGAACAGTGGTTGACAGCTCGGATCCCCTAGTCACAGAGACCCGCATGGCGGAAAAGGCACGTCTTGAGGCCTCTTCTAAAGTCCCACAGTTGTGTCTCCTAATGCAAGGCCTCTGGCAGTTGCTTCCAGAGGACCGCTGCAGAGCAGAAAGCTCAGTCCATGCTGAAGACCATGCAGGTGGCACTCTGAGGAGATGAGAATCACGGTCTCAGATTTCTGGGAAAGCAGTGTCGAGAGATCGGCAGGATTGGCCTGGCGGCAGGAAGCCCAAAAAGTTGGCAGAGCAGTGATATCGTTTGGCAGCCCCTTCTGCCTCCAGTGATGAGGCGTGCTGCTCTGTTTGGGACATATTTCACGAGAAAACATTGCACTGTTTGTAAACTTAATCTGTCCAAGAACCAAACCGTCGCGGTTTCCTGACACGGAGCATAAAAATAATTCTGACCCACATTTGATTTTTTGCTCCACCGACCAGCGTTGCTGAAAACTCATACCTCCACACACTGAAGTGTCATACTTGTCTTCTTGTCAAGATCCAGATGGAGATCTCTGAGACCTCGAGTACATTTGCTGGCCCCATTGTCTCACGAAGAGTGAAATGGGAGCAAGCTGAGATGGGCCAGGTTTGTGACCCAGATGTCACACTGACAATAAAAATCTTCCACTAGCGCTTGAGTCTGCGTCTAAAAAAAATAATGCATAGTGCATGGAGCAGTCAACCTGTGGGCCTACCGCCCAGAACGTTGCTTGGTATTGCCAACTTCATATTCAGGGCAAAACACGTCACTTGCATCGCTTTCATTATCACAATCGCCAACAACACTACTAATATTACCTTCGCGACCACTATCGCCAACACGTCACCGCCATCACCACTGCCACCACCACTACCATCATCACGACAACCTCTTTCATTACTGCCAACAGCACTTCCGGCACTACTGTCACTTTCACGCCACCATTACGTTAGTACTGCCACCACCATCAGCATTCCCATGATGTCAATTGCAAACGATGTGTACATGAACTATTTTCACGCTCAGTATCAAACATATTCGTGTATAGAGAGCAAATAAGGAAGAATACATCGCGAGGGGATGAGAAAATGAAACGGATGTTGGGGGTCTCAAAAGTGCATTCATCATTTTAATAGGGGGGGGGGGTCTTCTTGCGGCACGGTGCACAATTTGCATTTTATTGCTTGACGACACGACATTCTACACTGACCATATTCCTTCATGCTGGTTAAGCGAAGGAAAATTATTTGTTGTAGGAGTAGATCTGCATAGGGCTTTGCGTTTAAATATCATATTCTTGAGTTTCTGATTTCCTCGAAACGTTATACATGAACGGTTTAGTCGATTGCACCATATATATTGCATTAGATCTACGGAGAGGGGGTGGGGGTGGGATAACACCCTAGGATGGACTATTGAACTCAATGGTATTTGTGAAAGACACTGATACAGACATAAGCAGCATATTTGTCCATGTTTTGAGACCTAAATGCGAGTGTCAACGTTCTTCAATGAATAGTTATGAAAGTCTTGATACATTGAAATGCATTTTTTTTACTCACATGCGAAGCAAAAGTGAGTCTATGTACTCACCCGTGTCGTCCGTCCGGGCGTCTGGACGTCCGGGCGTCCGGGCGTCCGTAAAAAAAAAATTAACGTTGGATTTTTCTTGGAGACTATTAAGTCTATCAACACCCAATTTGGCATGATGGTGTATGATGACATGGCCTCAAAAAACATACATAGTGACTTGACCTTGCTTCAAGGTCAAGGTCGCAGGGGCCGTAAATGTTGTCTAAAAAACACTCATTTTTCACATTTTCCCAATTTTCTTTGAAGTTTTTGAGATTGGATACCTCACCTATATATGGTGTATAGGGCAAAGTAATCCCTATCTTTTGATCCCAGTTTGATTGACCTTGCTTTAAGGTCAAGGTCACAGGAGGTCTTTAAAGTTGGATATTTTGAAGTGACCTTGACCCTGAACTATGAAAGATAACTCTTCCAAACTTCATAGCTTTGTAGTACACATGTTATACTTTCATCATGAGACACATTTATTCACATATCATCAAGGTCAAGGTCACTTTGACCCTCATGAAATGTGACCAAAATGGGGTAGTGAACCACTAAAAGTGACCATATCTCATGGTAGAAAGTGCCAATAAGCACCAATGTGCTTCCTATGTCGTGAATCAACAGCTTTGTGTTGCATGATCTTGGATGACCTTGACCTTGGGTCAAGGTCCCATGTATTTTGGTAGGGAAAATGTGTAAAGCAGTTTTTGACTCACATGCGAAGCAAAAGTGAGTATGTACTCACCCGTTTCGTCCGTCCGGGCGTCCGGGCGTCCGGGCGACCGGGCGTCCGAAAACTTTAACGCTGGAATTTTCTCGGAGACAATTAAGTCTATCAATACCAAATGTGGCATGATGGTGTATGATGACAAGACCTCAAAAAACACACATAGTGACTTAACCTTGCTTCAAGGTCAAGGTCGCAGGGGCCATAGATGTTGTCTAAAAAACAGCCATTTTTCACATTTTCTCAATTTTCTCTGAAGTTTTTGAGATTGGATACCTCACCGATATATGGTATATATGGCAAAGTAAGCCCTATCTTTTGATACCAGTTTGGCATACCTTGCTTCAAGGTCAAAGTCACAGGAACTCTTCAAAGTTGGATTGTATACATATTTTGAAGTGACCTTGACCCTGAACTATGAAAGATAACTGTTTCAAACTTAATAATTATGTGGGGCACATGCTATACTTTTATCATGAGACACATTTGGTCAAATATCATCAAGGTCAAGATCACTTTGACCCTTATGAAATGTGACCAAAATGGGGTAGTGAACCACTAAAAGTGACCATATCTCATGGTAGAAAGTGCCAATAAGCACCATTGTGCTTCCTATGTCTTGAATTAACAGCTTTGTGTTGCATGACCTTGGATGACCTTGACCTTGGGTCAAGGCCACAGGTATTTTGGTAGGAAAAATGTGTAAAGCATTTTTTAGTGTATGATGTCATTGCTAGGTGTAGTTGTTTGACCTTGACCTTGGGGGTCACCTGAAGGTCAATGTCATGTAAAGGTCAATATCAAGCATGTGAGTCGTATGGGCTTTCCCTTCTTGTTAGTGTATGCTGTCATTGCTAGGTTTAGTCGTTTGACCTTGACCTTGAAGGTCACCTGAAGGTCAAGGTCATGTAAAGATCAAGGTCAAGCATGTGAGTCGTATGGGCTTTGCCCTTCTTGTTTAATGCATGTGTGGGGGAAAATGCCCTACCCGCTGCTTTTCAACCATTTCATCCACATTGGAAAGTAGGGTCTCGTAATGGATGTCTGTTTTATGTCCAGCCAATTCGAACAAAGGCCCTTCCCTCTGAGCAGTCACAAAGTCCCGCTGTTGGGTTTGCGTGAGGCGAGAAACTGAGACGCCCAGATTTCCGTTCCTGCACGTAACACGTAAGACAGCGTACGACAACAAGACGGAACGACCAAGGCGACTTGATTGGATCGCAGTCCGTGACATAACTGAAGTCCCACTGAGAACGTCGCCACAATCGCCTCATAGTCTCCGTCGAGGACTCGTGCGGGAGAAAGATAGGTCCATTGAAGCGCCCATTTCAGTCCACCCCAGACGTAACGGCAGTCGTAGCCGCTCTCTATTGCTCTTTTGTCGACTGTTTGCCGTTGGAGAAGAACATAAGATCCCAGGTATCCGACGGGAAACGCCCAGAACTGTTTTGAGGACTCAGTCAAGAAGGTGAGTAAAGTTGTCCCGTTCCACTGTTGCATGCTCATTTCTCACTGTCAAACATTAGTTTCTTCCTTTCTTTGACTTCGTTTTCTTACTCATCAAGTTTTTCGATCGGTCATTATGTGTTGTAGATTTCACGCAAGACTGTGTTTAAGAATTGGACCTGCCAGGTAGAAACACAGCCGGGCTCTGTAGTTTTGTGGATAACAGCAGTGATGTTGATTCACTTTAGATCAAGGATCATTCTAAACCTTTCCTGTATACCGTTTAATCGTTGGAGCTGTCGTGCAGCATGTAGGGCGTCATCTTGTCAGATTCTGTTTTTTTCCTTTGCCTCCGTATGACTAGACTACAGATCACAGGTCGTATATATCTGCTACTTGTAGCAAAATAGTGTCAGGAGGCTGTTTCATATGTATAGTGTAATGTAAATAAAATCTGTACATTGCATAAGTTTTGGGCGGATTTTCTATCTTTGATAATTCTAACGTGTGTTGGTAGCGTGATATAATGGCCAAATGGTCATACAGAATACAACTTCGAGTTCCTCCAGGTACATTTGCTTCTTTTCGGCGGAAATTTTCCAAACCTTTAACAGGATAACAAAAACTTAGAATGAATGTCACTTTTGCTATGCAAATAAACTTTTGGTTTAATTTGATGTTGAAAAGTCATAAAAACCTTCTTGTTGAGGCGAGACAATGACTTTTAGTAGTTCGTCTTTCCATTTCTTTTTTGACAAATTTGTGTTTATCATAACATGGATCTGTACTTCTTGATCTAACAATAAGTCATTGATGTTCAATCATTTCTCACCCGCAAAACAACTAAATCATCGCTGATTAAGTGACTGATGGTAAGCCACCTCGTTTCAAAACAGATGGGGACATTTTGGGGAGCAATTCTTCTGGCTCAGCTGCTGGTGTCCTGCTTCGGCGTTGGCGACAACGTAGATCTGCAGAGCCCTCCCTCTGTTGTCCCCCCCACCATCACCGGATTGCAGCCCACCACTCCGCCGCCCTCCACCAACAACTTGTTCCCAGGGTTGGGATCCAGAACCATTTTCCCGCCAAATTTTGGGGAGGACTTTGTCAACAGAGCACTGGGTCTCACTACGACTGCGACCACGGCCACGACAACCACGACCACCGCTGCTCCCTTTCCTGGAATATCGGTCCAACGTCCTATCGTCTTGCCTACTGTCTTTCCCGGCAACTTCACCGATGACTTTTTGAACAGACTTTTCGGAAGGGGTAATAATGCCTCCACTACCGCTTCCGCCACTGCTTCCACCACCCCCACGACCCAGTCAACAGTGTCTGCTACTACTGCAACCTCCTCCACAACCGCCCCTACTGCCACTACAGCCACTACTGCCACCACTGCCACCACCACCACCAACACCACGAACGATCTTATTTCCAGTGCGGTCGCCCTGGGCAACATCTTGATCAACTCTCTGCTGAAACTTCTCTTTGGCCAGGCTCCAACCCAGGGATAATCTGCTAACAATCCATCCAATCTCTCCTTGTTCTCCCACATTAATGTAACAGCTATTTGAATGGATAATACTTCTGTACATACAAGTAGACACCCCTACCGCCAAGCCCGCTACGTACTGTGCGTACAAAGAAAATAACATTGTGGTAAACACTCCCCTACTTTCTCATCCTTTGTCCCTGTACCCTCCATCCCTCCCTCCGCCCCCACTCCACATCCCGTGCATCCTCGAAACACACACCAACTGCAAGAATTATGGTGGGCGAGCAATGTATCAGAGACGTACATACAGCATGACCGACACCTGCAGTTGATGTAACATGACAATAATAATAACAATGTGTTTTGAATCTGAACGTTTTCGCCTCCACGGATTTGAAGCGCACGCCACACTTTGCACAGAACAGAAGCAGATCTACGCGCCAGTAGATGTTGGCTGTTCCACAGACCAGGGCAGGGGCTTCAACTCTCCTCACCCCACGTAAAGGGAGGCAACCTTGTACAATTTAACTGGTACCTTAAAAAGTTTAATTAAAACGTTTTTTTTTTCTTTCTGACACGTTGTCTTTTCTTCCTCTTGATAACATGTTTTTCTCATATAGAAAATAGTCAACTTTCCTGTGAGGCTCATATAATGGGCCTATATAATACAAGA
>JAWQFJ010007805.1:0-10307 GCA_034096865.1 Theodoxus fluviatilis
CTACCCGAAAGGTCGCAGGTTCTGTCCCAACCTGCGGCCCCATACTTGTCCTGTCTGTCTCTCACACGGCTTTGATTTTGTATGCTAAAACTGTAGTTAGATTCATGGAAACGTGTGTTTACCAGTAGTTTCATACTACCGAAAATTATTTCCATCCGGTGTCTTTTTGTCATGTTTATAGAATAACAGTAATTGATTTGCACTAAACGGGATGGACTGAGATTCAGGTGAACTCTCAATGTGTTGTTGCATTGTTCCACAGGTAAACTGTGCCCAGTCTAAACTGCAGTTCACTTGACAAGGGTCTTCATTGCACAGAGAAAAGTTATGAAATATCTACATACCTAATGGGGCTCCGTGGCCGAGTGGTCAGCGCGCTTGACCTGCAGTCGCTTGCAGCTAGTGGGTGCGGCGTTCGAAGCTGCGCGGATTCTAGAGTTGCATCCTCGAGAAAAGTGCTTTACTCACATTGTATTTCCCCACACAGGAGTAAAACGGGTACCTGTGAGGGCTGAGCTTGACGATTGTGAGAGATAACTTTGGCGCGTTCATCCGCAGCCTGGTTGCATGCTCCCCAGGTAGTTGAGATGGTGTCGGAGTGACACAAAGAAGTAGCCCAATGACCAGGGGGTAAATGTGTGCGGTCTCAGCATCCATCAATGGAATGAAAAGTCGCAAAACAAAAAAGAAAACATATTAACCTTTGCCTTTGCTGACTGTGCCAGGTGATTGCAGATTCTATCATTTCTCTTCAAATGAAAATGGATCAAGAAGAGAAAGAATACACAAAACAAAGTGAGTGTCAGTTTAGTCTTTATTCTAATTACCGTGTAGTTAGTTACATGTATCATTTTTCTCAAACCATTGTAAGTAGTTACATTTGAAAATTTCGGTAACAGGTCAATAAAACGTGATGTTAGATGTCGAGCACAGACAATAGCATTTCCAGCAGGACGTAGCAAAATATATATAAGCATCCGTATCTTGCCTACATCCGTACGTTCATGAAAATGTGGTTGTAATAGGTCCGACAGATGCACAAGGCTGACACTCAAACATTGGTGCCAGTAGCAAAACATGTTGCCGTTGGTTACAATTGTGCAGGAAACAATGCAGAAGTGAGAACTAATAAAAGTATTACTGGTAACTAAATGTATCAAATACAGAAGTTGCACCAAAATACAATTAAAGCAATGGTTAAATGAAGATTACGCCACTATTTGATGTGTACAAAACTTGCAACAACAGTCATTGACAAAATTTCAGTTGCGCGTGGCTGAGCAGATTCTGAAAACAGCCACAATGCGTCACATATTCCTCCGTGTATAACAATGCTGCACACACTAACTTGAACCTTGCTATATACGAACAAGCCACACTACAAGTCTATAACTATTCCTAAAAAGCTCAGTAAGCGTCCATAAAATGGAAGCAAACGACATCTACCTTTCCGTAGCCTACAACTATACACACATCTTCGAAACAAAACAATCACTACATCTGTTGAATTAAGTACATGTATATACATGTACTTAGTAACTAATCTAAACGATTGGTCGCTTTCACTTTCCAAGTCAAGATTTGAGTATACCTCAATAATATTTCCTCAATCCAACTTCAACGGTACTAACGAGTAGCAAACGCACATTTTTCTAATCGCTACCAAAGTAAAAATAAGGTGATCTTAGTTCGCGTTTATCTTTGAAACACGCATTTAGAGCGGTGCAATAAAGCTTTGTTGGGAGTAAGCACTGTGGGGTTGGGGGATAAGAAGTGCTTTGCGCTGTTCTTATCATGGAACAAACTCATCAGTGCATTCAGATCGAGTTTGGAATTGTTTCGGTGATGTGGCGTCAATGCAGAGGCCGTTTCTGGTTCAGCATTTGGAGAGAAACTCGCAGGTCGTGCTGAACTCCTCCTGTGTGACAGGGTTCCTGGCAATCAGCTTCAGCTCTGTTCCTCCAACCATCATGGCCTCCTCGATCTTCCTGTCCATGCCTCCAGTGGTGTCTGGAATCAGGACTTTTATGATGCCGATCTTCTCCACGCCCTCCTCGTCCACGTACAGGGGATTTTCCTTCTTTGTTTTGAAGATGTTCAATGTCATGTATGTCTGGTTTGCAAATACAGGTGCACGTGACTGGTACGGGAGCAGGGAATTGACCTCCACCTCCTGGCCAATGCGGATGTGGCTACGGAAGCAGTCTCTGCATCGCTTCTTCCCATCCTCGTAGGTCACTGCCCGGCTCTCGTCATGCACTCCTTCTTGAAAGATGCCTTGTACATCAACTCCGTAGGTGTAGGCAGAGATTCTGGTGGCGATGACTTGGGGGTCGTGGCCGTACATGACAGCGCCCATGAGGACAGCGCCCACAGGAGAGAAAGGCTGGCAGCCTTCCACGGACTGACTGACGGTTTGCGCCGTCACCACCTGCACCTCTGGGAAGGCTTGCTGCACCGCGATCTGGATGACGTCAGACTCACTAAAGCCCCCAGCCAGGAAGATGGCGTCCACTGTGTTGGTGCCAAGTGCGCTGCGTATGGCGGTTGTGATTCCCTTGACGGACTTGTCGTAGAAGGAAAGAAACAAGTCTCCGTCCAGAGTCAGCCTGTTGTGTACAATACTGACTGTCTTGCTGTACTTCTCGTGTGACGCAATGCTGACTGAGAGGGTCTCCCTGACAGTGGACGGAACCTCGATGTGAGCTTTTTGGCTTGATGCCTTGAATGAACGTTTGGTTTGCTCTAGACTTCTTCGAAGGATCAGCTTCTCCATGGGTTCTATGGAAGTGACTCCGTCGAATCCCACGAGTTCGATGAGGAAGTCTTCGAATGCCTTGTCAATGGAGACTCCGCCATCAGCTGTTCCTTCAGGTCTGTGCAGATGACGGAGGGTGTCTTTCGTTGTTATCTCAAGGATGGAGATGTCTATTGTCCCACCTTAAAAAAAGGTCACCACATCATCATAACAATAGGATCTCCTTGTTTTACACTTCATGTTTTATGTCGATTGCTGAATGGGAGGACGTGGAGAATGACAGATGAAACAGAACGAAAGAGTGGAGAACGAATGCTTGTCGTTATCTATCGAGAAGATAGAAGATCCTTTCTCGTCAACGGATCATGCTTCACTTCATATCTACAGGACCATTTTCACTGGGAAAGGTAATGACGCATCAACAAAGAATAGAGCCTGACTGATTGCGTAGCCTATGGGCTATTAGAAAGGCTCTATTCCTCCAAACAACTTGTGGTATGAAACTTGCTTCATTTTAGCGGTTGGTTTCTTCTTCTACAAACTGGTTGCCAGTTCGTAGCTTCTGCTCATTAGGGCCCGTATGCATGAGAAGGAATAAAAACTATCTTGTTTATATACATGTATGTATATTCCAAGAGCCGCGAATCTTTGCTTGTTTTGCGTTACCTGATTGGCTAAAATAAAGGTCAGCGGAAAGAAAGTTCAACCCACTATCAAGATGGCTAGGCACCTCTTGATCAAATCCACGCACCCACGCATGCACTCAAATCTTCCAGACACAACATATTTCTCATGAGCAAGACTTACTATGAAAGGAAATACCATAGAGGTTACGTCAGACTTTACTTGCAATGCATGGGCGATAACTTGCGGTGTAGTTGCGACTGTAGAGGTAGGTATGTAGTAACTAGCTAGGCAGAGAATACCGGAATCCTGTCTTTGTATGTATGCAGAATTCATCTGCAATTTACGATATTTTGTGACCATGACACCTAAACTTGTTGTCGATTTCCTCACCATCAAACGAAGTAAGCGGATTTGTTCATTTCTGAATATTTTGTCCCATCTCCTTCATTGCAGTTGCCGATTAAACACGATCATGAACGCTGCCATGTTTTGGGTTGACATACAGTACTCGCACCAGCCTGAGCTCGCACTTTTTATCCAAACGCATGACAACACACATTTCCTCGTTTACCAAAAAGTGAAGCAATTTAATCTCAACAGTTTTTTCATCACAACAATGCATTTAAATGTATCATTTTCATGGCATCAGATAAAACTAGCTTTGTACACAGTGTCAACAGATGCTTTTGTAGTTAGGTTCATCAACCCACATTTCTATTTTTGAAATGTAGGAAATTACACGACTTGTTGATGCATTCAACAAATAGCTTTGATGGATTAGAGCTGTTCATTGCTTTCGATTTCTTTGGATGCGTTTCAAGTATAAAAATCCCCCAGCGTTTTCAGCGTAAACACTGGTGGCTAACCTCGCTATAACTACAGCTGTACGCATGGGTGATTGCTGTAGTTGAATTTTGATTGTTTTACTACATCGTTACCGGTACTTGTGAGGGAACCACCACTTTCGACACATGCATCCCTAAGTAGTGATTTTACTTGAATAGTTGACACTTACTCACGTAGTAAGACATAACTTCCCTCTCATGCATATGGGCAGACACTGTTGTATTCAATTCAAGAAGTGAACTGCTATTTGTAATTACAGCAAAAGTATATACATTGTTTTAAATCTGAGAGTTAAAGCACTACAACGTGGTATTTATTCCGCCTAGACACTAGCATGTGAGTGGCGTATTTATTTTCATAGGCCTAGAGTAATGTACTATAGGTTTTAGATGCTTAGAGTTGTTCAATAACACAAGTGTGACTGGTATGACATACGTGTTACAGGACCACTTCTCTGATTAACTTTAGCTCATAGTTTGTCTAGGGAAACATGATACCATCCTGTAACATTTACCCATCTTCCCTGCTGTTAAGGACGAACTAAACAACAGAGAAAAATGAGAACAGACATCCACAATTCAACTGACTTTACTAATGATTAAAAGATAGATAATGGTTGCTAAATAATCACTCAATCCTAACTTAGCCAGCCAGCCTATATTAAAACGTTCAACTTATCTGGGAAGAGAGAGTTCGAGACTGCTGAAGGGGTCAGGACCGTTGACCCTGGTGGTTGTTGTTCAACGGGGTGAGGTGACGACTGACACAAGGTGTGGATCTTGATAGAAGGGGTCAGAACCGTTGACCCTGGCGGTTGTCGTTCAACGGGTGAGGTGACGACTGACACAAGGTGTTCGTCTTGAGAGAAGGGGTCATTAAAGGAGGCCAGGGCGACTCGGAACTGGTCCATCAGATTTAGAGGGCAGACGTCAACTGTTCTTCTTCCAATGTGGGCATAACGTTTGTCATCGTAGGTAACTATGACCAGTCCACATTGTGCCGATTCAACACTCAAAGTCTCCACCAAGAGTTGTGTCTGATAAGGGAAGCTCAGACATTCCGTCCTTAAAGCAAGTCACATCATTCTGAGATCGGGGATCGTTTCAATTCCATCTGTCCTGTTTCACTCGCGTTCAACACTCCAACCTCTCGCCCGAGACCAATCTCGCCCCCCTCTCTCTCCAAAAATCCTCACTCTGAAAATATGATGCCGTCAATCACTGAATATGAAGACCGTCAAGCACTGTATGACGTCATCAATGTCAAAGTTTTGTCAAAGTCATATCCTTCTCATTTAGTGGCTCCACCGTCTCACCACAACAAACTATTTTCTAGGCATGGCTGGTTCTCTAATAACTACATTTATTTGAGGCCTGGCTGGCTTCTACATTCTTATTAATGCGGAAAGGACGTACCGTCACATACGATAGATTCCTGCACTCATCTGTGGGAGTATTTTCTTTTATCCCATCAGTTTGGTGGACGTATAATTTGGTATCATTATTTTAATGCGAGGGCAATATCAATCTTCCCTTTGGATTCATCAGCTTGTATGCATGAGAAGGAAAGAAAATTCCTCATGAGCAAGACTTTCGAAGTTACGTCAGACGTTACTTGCTATGCATGGGCGATGAGTTGCGTTGTAGTTGTGACTGTAGAGCTGTGTAGTAACTAGCCAGGGGAATCCCGGGATCCCGTCTCAGAGTGCATGTGCAAGCATATTTGGCTGTCGTCTGCTAATTGGCAGATAACGCATTATGTGCGCATGCAAGTCCTCGTGTAACTCATCTGCAATTTCCAATATTTCATGGCAATGAAATATGAAGTATTGTAAATTTCTTCAGCATCAATCGAATAAAGTGGAGTCACGCGGTCGATATTCTGTCCCATCTTCTTCGTTGCAGTTGCCGATCAGACATGCACGTGAATGCTGTCATCTTTCGTGTTGACAAAATGTTACGTTATCGCTCCAGCCTCAGCTCGCACTTTTCCTACCAAACTCGTGAGACCCTGGCGTACGTCGACACACATTTCCTTATTTACAAAAATAAAGCAATGTAATCTGAATAGTATTTTCATAACAAAAATGCAATTTTAATGTATCGTTTCCATAGCATCAGATAAAACCAATTTGTGCACAATGGCAACATATGCTTCGGCGATTAGGTGCGTCGACCCGCATTTCCATTTTGAAAATGTAGGAGCTTTAACGACCTATTGATGCATTCAACATACATCTTTGATAAATTAATGCTCTTCACTGCCTAGAATTTCTTTGGATGGGTTTCTAGTATCCCAAAATACAGCGTTTACTGCGCCAAGCGAAGACGACAATGGCGGCTGAAGTCGCTGTTACTACGGGTGTGCTCATGGGTCCTGGCTGCAGTAGAAGTAGGGTTGCTTTACTACCTGGTGGTTCGTTTGGAAGGAACCACCACTTTCGACTCATGCATCCCTTAGTTGTGATTTTACGTCAATAGTTGACACTTGCTCATAAAGTAGGGCGTTACTTCCCTCTCACGCATTCGAGCCCGGGTGAGGGAGAACCTGCAGGAGTTCTGCATTGCGCACCGACTGTTACCTGCCACGTTGTATTGTCCGCACTGGACAGGCTGTGTGCTCGGTGGCGATTCCCCGTGGGCATCCTGACTGCCTGCATTAGGCCCCTGTGGGCTGGGGGTGAGAATAGACCCACCGCGTCTCCCTACGCGATTCGTAAAAAGCGAATAACTAGGGACACTGTGGCTTGATTTGCGCTTACTCTACACTATTCTAGTGAGTGTTGTGCTTAATGGCGTTACATAGCCTACAAAGGCTGATAGGCGGTAAAGCTCCATCCATCCATCCATCTGCCTGCTTTCAAGAACGGATCCTCCTGTAGGTCTGCCTATAAGATCAGTTCAGGGAGGACTGCTACTTCGCTATGTTCAGTTCTCGTCATTCCATCTGCCACTGCTGCCCTGTCATCTGCTTCACGACATCTCACACGGCGGACTCCTGGCTGTGAAGATCTGAATGGACTGAGAGGGACCAGGTGCGAAATAATCTCGCACACTGAAACCACTCTATCTCTTCTTCCGATATCACGCGCGCGTGCACATAAAAAACCCGTATACATGCATGCATGCACGCACGCACGCACACACACACATACGCACACACACATACACACACACACACACACACACACCTGAGTCATGTTTTGTCATGGACTGGTGCATTTGTGTTTTGCAAAGAGTTCTTGGTGCGGTTCTTTTGTTCAAGTAGAATCACATAGCAATATAAAAATAGGATGTACTAATTTTCATCGTTTTTCTAATTCTTAAACTTATGAGCTTTTTATTCCTTATTTTTTATGCATCAGTAGTAAGACACAGGCACAATGCTACAATTTTCTCTAGCTCTGTTTGCGCGCGTGAATGGTTGTTGTTTATACATCTAATGAATCAATCCGCCTGTGAAAAACCGCTTCAAGATCTATCGACGACATTGCCCGGCACTTGACTTGTGCTGTTGACCTCAGTGACCCGCCGACTGCACGGAAAGTCTCGGACACAAACAGCAGCTGTCATTCTGTGTTTCTTTCTTTCTTTACTGCCCCTTACTTTTCCCATCCTCTCCACTTGTCCGACCTTATTTTTACATTCAAAGCTCAACTCGTAGTGATCCATAGAGGGACGGATGGTCCTTTTTATATTCATATTTTGCATAGACCAGGTCTTCCAAAATAATCCACCTCAATAATCAACCATCTTGAATCAGGAAAGCAGTTTAAAGAGGAAACAAACAAAGAAATGTTTTCCACTCACCCCCACAGTCGACCAGCATGAACTTTGCACCCTTTCTGACTGCGAAAGGCTTCATCAGACTTTGGTTGGCTTTGCAGAAGGCCAGACAGTAGACAGAGGCTGCCTCAGGCTCCAGAGCCAAGATGAGTTGAGTCCCTGGAATTCCCGCCTGATTGACAGCAATGAAAGAACCTATTTACAGAGAGGCCTTAAACAGAAACATACATGCACACAGAAGGTCTTCTTACACCGCACATTAATCGTCCACTGCAGTGCTAGGATTGAGTCTCTACGTGCTCAATGGGCAGACAATGATGTCGCAGATGAGAAGACATCCAACGGCGTTTTCCAGAAGGATAAAATTCATCCAGTTCTTCCTCTTCCTTGCTCCCTGTCTCATTCTTTGGCATGTTCTGTCTGTCACACAGTGTGTATGTGATTAATGTGTGTGTGCGCGTGTGCGTATGTGTGTGTATGTTTTTGTGTGTATGTGTGTGTGTTTGTGTGTGTGTGTGTGTGTGTGTGTGTGTGTGTTTCTGTGTGTATTTGTCGAAATATGTCTCTATATGTCTGTCTGAATCCAAATACGCTTCAAATGGCCAATTCAATGATTAAAATCAGCTTTAAAATCAAGGTAGGGTCGGCAACATATAGACCGTTGATCATGCCACCCTTAAGAACCGTTATTTAGAGAAAATGACCTCAATGGTTGGAAGTACTGCACAAGATTCACGCATCAGTTCGACCAAATCGAATCACACATTGGGACTATGTTTCAGCTTAGCAAAATATCCACAACAAATGACCTCCCTACCTTCTCTGCAGCCTCCCTCATGAACTGCCGTGCCTGGTCCTCCCAGATGGCGGGTATCGTCAGCACCCACGTGATCTCAGAGTCCTTGACGCGGGTTCCTCTTTCCTGCAGGGTCTTGGTGAATCGCTCTTTCAGGTGGGCGATGGCGGCAGAGAACACGATCAGAGCAGGCATGCTTTTCTTTGTGGTTTGGTCCAACAGCTTTGTGTCACGGTTCAGAGACTGTAAATGAGGTGGGCATTAATGTATCCATGCAGTGTTTTACTGAACCCAGATATCGACTGATCCTGACAAGAAAATGAGAATATTCACCCATATAAAGGTGCGCTCGCACACGCACACACACATACACACACACAAAAACACACACGCACACACAAACACCCACACACGCACACACATACACACACACACACACACACACAAATATACACACTCACACACACACACACACATACACACAGACACGCATACACAATCATACACACGCACAAATATACACACATACACACACACGCGCGCGCGCGCAGACACACACACACACATACACACACAGACACACACGTACACACACACACACACACACACACACAAACACAAATACACACATACACACACACACAAACACACAACACACGCACACACACACACACACACACACACACACACACACACACACACACACACACACACACACACACACACACACACACACACACACACACACTGAAATACATACAGGCATAAAAACTCACGTAGGGGCACTGATTGCGGGAGCGACAGAAAACTAAAAAAGAAAAGTCTGTTTCTATGTGTGACTAAAATAGCAGAACGCGTTTCAGTCGTAAACAGTATGTGGGATCTTCTCAAAGAGCAAAGACAAGCCGCTGCTTAATCTGATACACGAAACTGAAAGTGGACACAGACGGCCTCCTTGCAGGTATCAGTTACGTGTTCACGCAGGGCGGGCGTGCTGTCTGCTAGAATGAGTGTTGCCACGTATTTGGGCTCCGTGGCGTGTGAAGAGCTACAGGACATGGTATCTGAGGGTGTTCTGTCAACAACCCTTTGTCCAGCGAGTTCCAACAGTAGATTCTTTTTCACTGATCGTGTATCTCTGTCCTTTTTTTCTCTCTTGGCTGCTTCTCCCTCTCCCTCCCTCCACCCCCCCCTCTCTCTCTCTCTCTCTCTCTCTCTCTCTCTCTCTCTCTCTCTCTCTCTGCTCTCTCTCTCACACACACACACACACACACACACACACGATAACATGGTTTGATATGTTTTCCTTGTTTGTCACATGTAACGGGCGGCCGGTCTTAATAAAGAGATTCATGTTCTCTCTCTCTCTCTCTCTCTCTCTATCTCTCTCTCTCTTTCTCTCTCTCTCTCTCTCTCTCTCTCTCTCTCCTCTCTTCTCTCTCTCTCTCTCACACACACACACACACACTCTCACGCACTCATTAACCCACTCACC
>JAWQFJ010007806.1:5000-10792 GCA_034096865.1 Theodoxus fluviatilis
AGAGAGAGAGAGAGTGGGGGTGGGCGGGTGGGCGGTGGGACATGAGAACGTGAAGGCAGGCAAGAGATCGCAGATAAAAAGCAATTGTGTCCTCACGGGATCGAGCCCCAAGTGATGTGCAAGTACGGTATAGCTGTAAACTGATTGCGTCACTGTGTATCAACGTCTATCAGATTTGGATATCGACTTTCTCGGCACAAACTAGGAGAACACCCATATTTACATCGACGTTGCAACGGAGACGGTCGCAATAGTTCCATCTGATGAGAGGGCGCCATCGAGCGGCTTCAGCCGCATGTTGTACAGACTATCATCAGCATCTCTAGTGTGCCAAAACGGCACAACAACTGGCTTCTATGTCAGAAGCATTTGTTCGTGTCCTACAGATCTGGGTCTGAATCTGAACAGGTTCCCGCAGTTTATAGATGAAATAGATGTTTTGCACTCTTCTCTTGCAATATCCTGGTGTACAGGGGTTCTCCTAGCTTGCGCCGGGAAGTCGAAGTTCACAAACGCTGGTGGTCGTTTTCGATAAACTTTATTCACGCACTGGTCGATACACAGCGGTGACAGTAAACAATATTGTCGTAGCAACTTCACTCCTCGCAGGGGCGGACGAGGGGGAGGGGGGGTTTCCGGGGTTTCCGGACCCCCCCCCCCCAACAAAAAAAAAAAAAAAAAAATATTATATATATATATATATATATATATATATATATATATATATATATATATTTCTTCAGTAACAAAATCTGCTGCCTGAAAGTGGTAATGATCATGATTATAATGCGCCAGAATGGACCATTTTGCAGTTACAACACCCCACCCCCCACCCCCCGCTCTCTCTCTCTCTCTCTCTCTCTCTCTCTCTCTCTCCTCTCTCTCTCTCTCTCTCTCTCTCTCTCTCTCTCTCTCTCTCTCTCTCTCTCTCACGTTGGCAAAACTCCCCACTCGAGCTTGCCTTTTCATTTCTACGCATTCTGCCAATCTTGCACGTTGTGTTTAGCAACACAGGAGTCCTTCAGTAGTCTGACAACAGCTGAAAATACTTGCACGAGACAAATGCCAGCTATGAAAATCTTCGCATTAATTTTTTGCTTGGTTTTGCTGTGTTGGCGGCCCAAACCCGAGCATAGGCGAGAGGTTTGCGGCTTGTTGACCTAAGGGAGGTAACTCCTGACGCTGCCGCGTGTGGCTTGTGGTCAAGGGGGAGACAACTTTGTCACGTATTTGTGCGATTTTGGAAACTCTCACGTGGGCGTATAATAGTTAGTTACAAATGAATTTGAGAGAGAGAGAGAGAGAGAGAGAGAGAGAGAGAGAGAGAGAGAGAGAGAGAGAGAGAAGAGAGAGAGAGAGAGAGAGAGAGAGAGAGAGAGAGAGAGAGAGAGAGAGAGAGAGAGAGAGAGAGAGAGAGAGGGAGAGAGAGAGAGAGAGGAGAGAGAGAGAGAGAGAGGAGAGAGAGAGAGAGGAGAGAGAGAGAGAGAGAGAGAGAGAGAGAGAGAGAGGGAGAGAGAGAGAGAGAAAGAGTTAGCGAGCAACGATACATTTCGACGGAATCTTCGTCTTCTTCCCGAAACGAAGATTTCTTACACATGAACGAACTATGAATAGATGCATTTTGTAACTCAGGGCTATTCAACTCGCAAGCAACAAAATGGAGACCTACATTGTCATGTTGAGTGATGAAAGCAAACACAAAAACAACTAGGTTATCCTGACCAAAAAGATTTGTAACATAAATGTCCACACTTATACACATAAGACACAGATTGTCATGAGCAGAATAAATTTCACCCGCAGAATGGATAGCTGCTGAGACCTGCATTCAAGAAGTTACATTGAGTCAACAGTAGCCATGACTTGATTTGCGTTTGCTCTAAACTGTTGTAGTGATTTTTGTGCTCAATAGCCTCACATAGTCTACAAAGGCTGATAGGCCGTAAAACACTATCCATCCATCCATCCATCCATCCTACAGCCTTCCAAGCTGGAAACTCTCACGTGGGCGTATAATAGTTAGTTACAAATGAATTTGAGAGAGAGAGAGAGAGAGAGAGAGAGAGAGAGAGAGAGAGAGAGAGAGAGAGAGAGAGGAGAGAGAGAGAGAGAGAGAGAGAGAGAGAGAGAGAGAGAGAGAGAGAGAGAGAGAGAAAGAGTTAGCGAGCAACGATACATTTCGACTGAATCTTCGTCTTCTTCCCGAAACGAAGATTTCTTTGTTGTCGCTCTCCTTCGCCTCACACAACCAAGTTTTCCAGTAAAACATGACATACAGTTAGCATAATTTTGTTTTTATAATGATCGTTCTTTAACTATCAATTTCATTTGCTTGCATTTGCTGACGACTGCGATTTTTGTTGCAGACGAGCTGCGTGTGCATGAGATGTCTTGAGTTGCCGCTCCGTGCCAAGCACAGACGCTGCCTGCCTGCCTGCCTTGCCTTCCGTTTGGTTTCCATGGTTTTGTTTGCAATTGCTGTGTTGTACCAAAGACCCTCTACAATAAGATGGTTCATCCGGTCACTTCCGGCGAAATTAGGGTCACGCGCGCCACCAAGCGGTAACGGTGACGCTCGAGTCAAGGAAGACAACTTCCACATACCGCGTCAGCATAACAATTTACAGTGGATCGTGGAATCCTCTTATTGTGAACTTCAATTGAGGGACAGGAAATAATTTTCACACTAAGCGGAATGTCACATTAAGAGGGTTGATTTCAGTCATACAATGAACTGAAGGGAAATTAAAAGGTTGTGGCTATTTCAGACACTGACTATAGAGCGAGCGCACTGCTTAATATTACATTACTCGTTCGTCGTACCTCGAGCTTTTTCTGAACTCATCTATGCGTGTCCACAGAAGTCGTAGTCGTGATTAGCCGGTCAAAAATGTCGACCACGAAGAAGAAATCAAGGAGGTGACCATTGCAGTGCGAATAACTGTGTTAACTCGCGCTATCCGTGTCCACAGAAGTCGTTTTTTCGTTTTCCGTGGAAAAATAAAGAGAGGTAAGTAATGATTATATAAATGTGTTTTGAGCTAAGCGCAATAAAATACAGAACTTGAAGTGTAATCTAAATCTGCTGAACTGGTGGAGGAAGCTTGTGGCTTTTGCTTTTGTAGGTGTGCCGATATTTGTTTTCGAAAATCTGCTGATTTAGTCACGTCAGCACCTCAGTCTTATTCAGCAGTCTTGATAATGAATGATTCACGTTAGATGATAAATATCGCCTTGAGGCTTGATCACAATTGAGTGATTCTGAATCAGAGTTGAAGAGTTTTGGCAACTGAATTCATACAATTTTTGTTTGCGAAAATGTTGATGAGTATTAAATTAATGATGCATGTGGAATTTATTATAGTGAATAATAGTGGCCAAAACATTTCATCGCAATGAATAAACGCAACCGATCATAGCAGGAATGAAAAAAAAGGTCATAAAGATAAACAAAACTTACAAACACTATGCCGGAAAGCTAGCATAATAAAATGCAAGCACGTAGGTTTTACAAACATGACAGTTGACACATGGCAACTCGCTTTGTGGAGATGAGCATTATTGAAGTTGAAAACTAGTTATGTAGTTTTCTATTAAATTTGTTGATACAGTGGAGTCCACTTATAGTGAACTCTGTTATTGTGGTTTTCCTGTTATTGTGAACAGTTTTTAATTTGGTTGTCTATTTGCACGTGACCGTGTATCTAGTGCCCAGGCTATTTGCACGTGAATGTGTATCTAGTGACCATGCAGGCTGTTTACACGGCAAGTTATTTTCACCGCAAGCAATACGGAAATCATGAAATCTGCATTTTTTTTGGCTTACAATATCTGTTTGTGTTTCCCTACTACAGTAGATCTATGCAATTCTATAGTAATAAACATAAAATTACACGGCATGAGCCATGACCGTACTCAGTAAATCCTTCTATCTCGCTACTATCGCATCGAGCGGCTCGGCCAGCAAAAGTAGGCCTACAGATACTGTGTTTACTTCCTCATTATTCGGGAATGGCTTCTTTGAAAGTTAGTTGGAGTAAGGTTTTCATGTTTGTCTGATTTAAAATCTCGCATAAAAATTGTCCAAGATGAGTTCAGAAAAAGCTCGAGGTACGACGAACGAGTAATGTAATATTAAGCAGTGCGCTCGCT
This sequence comes from Theodoxus fluviatilis, assembly GCA_034096865.1. Taxonomy (NCBI): domain Eukaryota; kingdom Metazoa; phylum Mollusca; class Gastropoda; order Cycloneritida; family Neritidae; genus Theodoxus; species Theodoxus fluviatilis. The sequence goes on from JAWQFJ010007806.1 coordinate 9,153, forward strand.
CTATAGTCAGTGTCTGAAATAGCCACAACCTTTTAATTTCCCTTCAGTTCATTGTATGACTGAAATCAACCCTCTTAATGTGACATTCCGCTTAGTGTGAAAATTATTTCCTGTCCCTCAATTGAAGTTCACAATAAGAGGATTCCACGATCCACTGTAAATTGTTATGCTGACGCGGTATGTGGAAGTTGTCTTCCTTGACTCGAGCGTCACCGTTTCCGCTTGGGGCGCCACGGTCGGCTCCGTCATCATGTTTTATATAGGCCGAGTGCCGGATGAACCATCTTATTGTATAGGGTCTTTGGTTGTACTACGTGGTATGCATTTCGTTTCAGTCAGCACTAATAGTGTCTTCCATTTGGTTTCCATGGTTTTGTTTGCAATTGCTGTGTTGTACCACGTGAAATGCGTTTCGTTTCAGTCAGCACTAATAGTGGCTGCGCTCGATTTGTCCGCCTGAATCCGCCGGCGGGCGAGACGGGGCACCGGCGGGTTTTTTGTTGCGCTCGATTTCTTCAGGTCACATGACCGGCGGATCACCCGGCGAACCGCCGGGTCCGCCCTCAGGTTTTCTAAGGCGAACGAAGATCCAAGATGGCGACGACCAGACTAGGGTTTATGTTTTGTGACGCTTCGACACTGAAAATATTCGATAATTCGTTCTCCGCTGACTCATGTGTGCCTTAATTTGTCACCTCGCTGCAATCTCCGCTGTACAATTGAAGTAGATAACGATTTTTTTCTTTATTGTGTGCATGATGTGTGGTTGACGGTGAGAAATCCTGCATTAAGTTCGAATTGAAAATTATCTCGCAAAGGGACGTAACTCTACATTCTGACCTCCCTTTGAGTAAAGAAAAATCGCTCGAGTGCGCCGTGTAGCAGCCAAAAGTTACTCCCGGCCAAAAGTTACTCCGGAAGTTATCGCAGAGTAATCTGCTTGGGACGTGCTGAGAATTCCACTCTAAAAAGAGACGGCACCCGCCACTCCGCCTGACTGACTTTGCACGCCCGGGGAGTTATGCTAAGATCCGGCCGCGTAAATATATCTGCGTTTTGTGACAAACGTCTTTCTCGGCGGTACTGTACTCCATGCACCTTAACGGTGCGCGTGATTCGGGTGTAATCTTAAGCTAAACGACGTTTATTGGCGCTGCTGAAATGGTCGAAGTCGGAAACATTCGGAACGTCGTTTAGCTTAAGATTACACCCGAATCACGCGCACCGTTAAGGTGCATGGAGTACAGTACCGCCGAGCAAGACGTTTGTCACAAAACGCAGATATATTAACGCGGCCGGATCTTAGCATAACTCCCCGGGCGTGCCAAGTCAGTCAACGGTCGCGTTTTATAAAACCAGACTACAAATAGACTACAGGGAGGTGACTCCCATATTATTTCCGGCAGGGGAGACGGCTTTCAGGGGAGAAAAACTTTTTTGAACGCTACATTATGTGTTAAACTACACAAATGCACCAAAAGCACAAAAACTCGTAAAGCAACTAATGCGTCGTTTGTCGGGATATTCCATGTGAAGAACAGGTGCAGGAGCGGTAAATCGCATAAAGAGAGAGCCGGGCAGATAACTCTGCGACGATTTCCGGTTCATACTTGGGTCGGTTCATACTTTGGGTCGTTACA
>JAWQFJ010007808.1:0-2500 GCA_034096865.1 Theodoxus fluviatilis
TGGTGTCGCTATACCATGTACTGGTGATGGTGTCGCTATACCATGTACTGGTGATGGTGTCGCTATACCATGTACTGGTGATGGTGTCGCTATACCATGTACTGGTGATGGTGTCGCTATACCATGTACTGGTGATGGTGTCGCTATACCATGTACTGGTGATGGTGTCGCTATACCATGTACTGGTGATGGTGTCGCTATACCATGTACTGGTGATGGTGTCGCTATACCATGTACTGGTGATGGTGTCGCTATACCATGTACTGGTGATGGTGTCGCTATACCATGTACTGGTGATGGTGTCGCTATACCATGTACTGGTGATGGTGTCGCTATACCATGTACTGGTGATGGTGTCGCTATACCATGTACTGGTGATGGTGTCGCTATACCATGTACTGGTGATGGTGTCGCTATACCATGTACTGGTGATGGTGTCGCTATACCATGTACTGGTGATGGTGTCGCTATACCATGTACTGGTGATGGTGTCGCTATACCATGTACTGGTGATGGTGTCGCTATACCATGTACTGGTGATGGTGTCGCTATACCATGTACTGGTGATGGTGTCGCTATACCATGTACTGGTGATGGTGTCGCTATACCATGTACTGGTGATGGTGTCGCTATACCATGTACTGGTGATGGTGTCGCTATACCATGTACTGGTGATGGTGTCGCTATACCATGTACTGGTGATGGTGTCGCTATACCATGTACTGGTGATGGTGTCGCTATACCATGTACTGGTGATGGTGTCGCTATACCATGTACTGGTGATGGTGTCGCTATACCATGTACTGGTGATGGTGTCGCTATACCATGTACTGGTGATGGTGTCGCTATACCATGTACTGGTGATGGTGTCGCTATACCATGTACTGGTGATGGTGTCGCTATACCATGTACTGGTGATGGTGTCGCTATACCATGTACTGGTGATGGTGTCGCTATACCATGTACTGGTGATGGTGTCGCTATACCATGTACTGGTGATGGTGTCGCTATACCATGTACTGGTGATGGTGTCGCTATACCATGTACTGGTGATGGTGTCGCTATACCATGTACTGGTGATGGTGTCGCTATACCATGTACTGGTGATGGTGTCGCTATACCATGTACTGGTGATGGTGTCGCTATACCATGTACTGGTGATGGTGTCGCTATACCATGTACTGGTGATGGTGTCGCTATACCATGTACTGGTGATGGTGTCGCTATACCATGTACTGGTGATGGTGTCGCTATACCATGTACTGGTGATGGTGTCGCTATACCATGTACTGGTGATGGTGTCGCTATACCATGTACTGGTGATGGTGTCGCTATACCATGTACTGGTGATGGTGTCGCTATACCATGTACTGGTGATGGTGTCGCTATACCATGTACTGGTGATGGTGTCGCTATACCATGTACTGGTGATGGTGTCGCTATACCATGTACTGGTGATGGTGTCGCTATACCATGTACTGGTGATGGTGTCGCTATACCATGTACTGGTGATGGTGTCGCTATACCATGTACTGGTGATGGTGTCGCTATACCATGTACTGGTGATGGTGTCGCTATACCATGTACTGGTGATGGTGTCGCTATACCATGTACTGGTGATGGTGTCGCTATACCACGTACTGGTGATGGTGTCGCTATACCATGTACTGGTGATGGTGTCGCTATACCATGTACTGGTGATGGTGTCGCTATACCATGTACTGGTGATGGTGTCGCTATACCATGTACTGGTGATGGTGTCGCTATACCATGTACTGGTGATGGTGTCGCTATACCATGTACTGGTGATGGTGTCGCTATACCATGTACTGGTGATGGTGTCGCTATACCATGTACTGGTGATGATGTCGCTATACCATGTACTGGTGATGGTGTCGCTGTACCATGTACTGGTGATGGTGTCGCTATACCAGGTACTGGTGATGGTGTCGCTATACCATGTACTGGTGATGGTGTCGCTATACCATGTACTGGTGACGCTTGGTACGCCTGACAGACACACGGCCGGCAGTCACTCTAAGTCCTCTGGTGCTCATCACAGCAGGATATGCGTGACTTTTACAAGTACCATGTCAGCGCATGCAAGTCTTCCGCCTGCCTGATTAGAAGAAAAAGAGTGGTAGGACAGTGAAGGAGCCACACTCAACCCGCACAAAGCATGCCACAGAAATGTCAGGTCGCGTACCTCTGTCCTCCCGGTATTCCCGAGTGGATCACCACCAATGGCACCATCCACGATATATTGCAAAACTCCTTTGCACCATTCTCCGTCCGACCTTAAACACATCTTTAGGCAGATGAGATCGCATTCTGTGAACCCGAGTCAGTAGTGACTGGAGCAGTTCGCAATGAATGCGTAACAGACTTGACCCTTCGCATTACAGCACTGTGCCAAAAACAGCTCGTTCTGGATACTCCCCCCCCCCCCCCCCCCCCCCAATCCCCCCACTTTTACAGAAATCATTCAGATGTCAAAACT
>JAWQFJ010007808.1:10000-17602 GCA_034096865.1 Theodoxus fluviatilis
AGCATTTCAGATAAACTTCTTCAGTCACTTCTTCACAGCAGCACCTGACTGTCAGCGTTATCCAAATCCAGCATGGAAACTGAAAGGTTAAAATTTCGTGTTATCTTTTTCTCTCCTCTCCCTTCTCTCTCTCTTGAATTTGTACACTGTAGTTAAAGATTTTGTTGATGTAGAATGTAAATATTACTTGATTTTATGGAAATGTGTGCAAAAGGTTGGAACTGTCACTTATATTTTAGCCATAAAATTGAAACCAGATGTTCAATACATACACATGTACATATAAACTTTATGACTTGTTTAATCAGTAAGCTTTTATTTAGACAAACTCAAACTTAATGATTCAAAGACCGAAGCTCTCCGGGTCGGCGGTAGAGGCGAATTCGGTCAGGCCCTGAAAATAGCCATAGGTCAGAGTGAGATAGCATTCTCAAAGTCTGTTAGAAACTTTCTATGAGAGTTAATGTGAACAAAGTTTGCCAGTTAGCTTACTACGAGTTAAGGAAAATTGGCACTATTCGTCTCTATCTTTCACAACAGGCCACTCAAACCCTTGTCACTTCCCTTGTTCTGTCCCGTCTTGATTATGGAAATTCACTTCTTGCCGGCATTCCTGACACTCTGCTAAACAAAGTGCAAAAAGTCCAAAACAATGCTGATAGATTAGTTGTAGATGTCCCAAGAGAACTCCCACATCCAAACTCCTTCGTGCACTGCATTGGCTCCCCGTCGCTCAGAGGATAGAGTATAAGCTAGCCACTATGTGCTTCAACTTCTTCAATTAAACTGCACCACACGCACTAAAGAAATTCTCACTGTCTACACCCCCACTAGAAATAACCGTTCAGCTGCAGACAACAAAACATTAAATGTCCCCCGTCGCAAAAAGAAAACCAAGGACAGCGAGCTTTTTCTTACATCGGCCCTGTAAACGTGGACATAGCCTACCTTTCCCTGGTCCGACACTACTGATTCCATGTCCCAGTTCAAAACCTCCCCCTCAAGACACACCTGTTCCGGTCAGTCTTTCCTGCGAGCAGTGAAGTGCTTCCAAGGCGCCTCCGCTTATGTTTCGTGCTTAGTTTATTGCCTGCTACTTAATTCATTGGTATTGTATTAAATTTTTTCTTTATTTCAACTGTACAGTGTGCGAGTTTAGAATGTTTGTATGATGTAGACTTTCTCATTGTAAACGCCATGAGCTTGCCTATTAGGAAGGTATGTGCGTATGAAATAGTCTGTATTTGATTATTATTCTTGATGGTCGTCGGCCGAAATAAAATCAGCAATCTAATCTCTCTCTTTTCTCTCTCTCGTCTCTCTCTCCTCTCCTCATCTCTCTCACTCCTCTCACTCTGTCTCTCTCTCTCTCTCTCTATCTCCATTCTAGTCTATCTACCTACCTACCTTCCTACCTCCTACCACCTACCTACTACCTACTACCTACCTACCTGACCTACTCTACCTACCTGACCAACCTAATTACCACCTACCTACCTACCTACCTCCCTACCTACCAACCCTACCTACCTACTTCACCTACCGACCTACCTACCTACCTACCTACTTACCAACCTACAACTACTCTACCTACCTACTACCTACCTACCTACCTACCTACCTACCTCACCCTACCTACCTACCTACCTCACCCTACCTACCTACCTACCTACCTACCTACCTACACTACCTACCTACCTTACCTACCATACCTACCTACCTACCTACCACCTACCTCTACCTACCTTACCTACCACCTACCCTGCCTGACCTAACTACCTACTACCTAACTACTTATCACTATCTATCTATCTATCTATCTATCTATCTATCTATCTATCTATCTATCTATCTATCTATCTATCTATCTATCTATCTATCTATCTATCTATCTATCTATCTATCTATCTATCTATCTAATCTATCTAATCTATCTAATCTATCTAATCTATCTAATCTATCTATCTATCTATCTATCTATCTATCTATCTATCTATCTATCTATCTATCTATCTATCTATCTATCTATCTATCTATCTATCTATCTATCTATCTATCTATCTATCTATCTATCTATCTATCTATCTATCTATCTATCTATCTATCTATCTATCTATCTATCTATCTATCTATCTATCTATCTATCTATCTATCTATCTATCTATCTATCTATCTATCTATCTATCTATCTATCTATCTATCTATCTATCTATCTATCTATCTATCTATCTATCTATCTATCTATCTATCTATCTATCTATCTATCTATCTATCTATCTATCTATCTATCTATCTATCTATCTATCTATCTATCTATCTATCTATCTATCTATCTATCTATCTATCTATCTATCTATCTATCTATCTATCTATCTATCTATCTATCTATCTATCTATCTATCTATCTATCTATCTATCTATCTATCTATCTATCTATCTATCTATCTATCTATCTATCTATCTATCTATCTATCTATCTATCTATCTATCTATCTATCTATCTATCTATCTATCTATCTATCTATCTATCTATCTATCTATCTATCTATCTATCTATCTATCTATCTATCTATCTATCTATCTATCTATCTATCTATCTATCTATCTATCTATCTATCTATCTATCTATCTATCTATCTATCTATCTATCTATCTATCTATCTATCTATCTATCTATCTATCTATCTATCTATCTATCTATCTATCTATCTATCTATCTATCTATCTATCTATCTATCTATCTATCTATCTATCTATCTATCTATCTATCTATCTATCTATCTATCTATCTATCATCTATCTATCTATCTATCTATCTATCTATCTATCTATCTATATCTATCTATCTATCTATCTATCTATCTATCTATCTATCTATCTATCTATCTATCTATCTATCTATCTATCTATCTATCTATCTATCTATCTATCTATCTATCTATCTATCTATCTATCTATCTATCTATCTATCTATCTATCTATCTATCTATCTATCTATCTATCTATCTATCTATCTATCTATCTATCTATCTATCTATCTATCTATCTATCTATCTATCTATCTATCTATCTATCTATCTATCTATCTATCTATCTATCTATCTATCTATCTATCTATCTATCTATCTATCTATCTATCTATCTATCTATCTATCTATCTATCTATCTATCTATCTATCTATCTATCTATCTATCTATCTATCTATCTATCTATCTATCTATCTATCTATCTATCTATCTATCTATCTATCTATCTATCTATCTATCTATCTATCTATCTATCTATCTATCTATCTATCTATCTATCTATCTATCTATCTATCTATCTATCTATCTATCTATCTATCTATCTATCTATCTATCTATCTATCTATCTATCTATCTATCTATCTATCTATCTATCTATCTATCTATCTATCTATCTATCTATCTATCTATCTATCTATCTATCTATCTATCTATCTATCTATCTATCTATCTATCTATCTATCTATCTATCTATCTATCTATCTATCTATCTATCTATCTATCTATCTATCTATCTATCTATCTATCTATCTATCTATCTATCTATCTATCTATCTATCTATCTATCTATCTATCTATCTATCTATCTATCTATCTATCTATCTATCTATCTATCTATCTATCTATCTATCTATCTATCTATCTATCTATCTATCTATCTATCTATCTATCTATCTATCTATCTATCTATCTATCTATCTATCTATCTATCTATCTATCTATCTATCTATCTATCTATCTATCTATCTATCTATCTATCTATCTATCTATCTATCTATCTATCTATCTATCTATCTATCTATCTATCTATCTATCTATCTACTATCTATCTATCTATCTATCTATCTATCTCTATCTATCTATCTATCTATCTATCTATCTATCTATCTATCTATATCTATCTATCTATCTATCTATCTATCTATCTATCTATCTATCTATCTATCTATCTATCTATCTATCTATCTATCTATCTATCTATCTATCTATCTATCTATCTATCTATCTATCTATCTATCTATCTATCTATCTATCTATCTATCTATCTATCTATCTATCTATCTATCTATCTATCTATCTATCTATCTATCTATCTATCTATCTATCTATCTATCTATCTATCTATCTATCTATCTATCTATCTATCTATCTATCTATCTATCTATCTATCTATCTATCTATCTATCTATCTATCTATCTATCTATCTATCTATCTATCTATAGATCAAAAGACCTTGTTCGTCTCCTTCATGTTGCTGGCCATTCTGTGTCCGACGACACTGTCCTTCGTGCAGACACAGCTGAAGAGTCAGAGTTGTTTTGTACTGAAAGTGCATAATTACCATGATAAGCATGCTAAGCAGTATCGTTGATATTTCAGAAGTATTAAAATTTTCAGTTTATATCATCACCCAGTGTGTGTATTTTCTTCAAATCGTAGATTTTTGACTCACATGCGAAGCAAAAGTGAGTCTATGTACTCACCCTTTTCGTCCGTCCGGGCGTCCGGGCTTCCGGGTGTCCGGGCGTCCGGGCGTCCGAAAACTTTAACGTTGGATTTTTCTCGGCGTGATGGTGTATGATGACAAGGCCTCAAAAAACATACATAGTGACTTAACCTTGCTTCAAGGTCGAGGTCGCAGGGGCCATAAATGTTGTCTAAAAAACAGCCATTTTTCACATTTTCCCAATTTTCTCTGAAGTTTTTGAGATTGGATACCTGACCTATATATGATATATAGGGCAAAGTAATCCCTATCTTTTGATACCAGTTTGGTTGACCTTGTTTCAAGGTCAAGGTCACAGGAGCTCTTAAAATTTGGATTGTATACATATTTTGAAGTGACCCTGACCCTGAACTATGGAAGATAACTGTTTCAAACTTAATAATTATGTGGGACACATGTTATACTTTCATCATGAGACACATTTGGTCACATATTATCAAGGTCAAGGTCACTTTGACTATTATGAAATGTGACCAAAATGGGGTAGTGAACCACTAAAAGTGACCATATCTCATGGTAGAAAGTGCCAATAAGCACCATTGTGCTTCCTATGTCTTGAATTAACGGCTTTGTGTTGCATGACCTTGGATGACCTTGACCTTGGGTCAAGGTCACATGTATTCTGGTAGGAAAAATGTGTTAAGCATTTCTTAGTGTATGATGTCATTGGTAGGTTTAGTTGTTTGACCTTGACCTTGAAGGTCACCTGAAGGTCAAGGTCATATAAAGGTCAAGGTCAAGCATGTGAGTCGTATGGGCTTTGCCCTTCTTGTTATTTGTTATTCCCCAAAGCAACATGGAGTAAACTTTGTTTCTGCAATGTTGATTGCCAAGAAATTCAATGCACAATTTCAAATGGAAATACAACATGTGCATATGAAAATATTGTTTTGTTTAATATCAGCCCCGACCACTGCAAAGTACCACTCCATTCCTATGTGTTACAGCATACTTGTACTTTTCTTGCCAAATCACATAGACATGGTTGTTTTGTTTGCCAATCTAGCTATACGAACTCGTGAGGCAGTTTTACGCCAATCCCGATGTTGGCAGCCGTTTTAAATCTGTCATCATGGCCATCCAAAGCAAATTTAGAATATCCACCCACCTAAACTACATTGTTCTAGTAGTAAACATTTCATCCAGACCACACTGATATGCATTGTTTAAGATAGCAAATTCAGAAAGATAATACTTACCGAATTCGTACATCGCCTAGCTATTTTGTCAAATATTTAATTTTTGATAGAAAATGTGAATGCTAGGGTTATTTTTGGGCCACAATTGACTTTGTCATGATGCAAAACATAGGAATTGACTCCATGTTTTTGATTTTATCCCAAATATTAGCTGAGATATAAAGAAAAGTGTAGATTGTGGCGGCCATATTGAAAAGTGTCATGGCGGCCAAACAAACCAAATTCAGAATGTCCGCCTACCTAGACCACATAGCTCTATGTCTAAATTCTCCATTTAGCCCAGGTGGACGCTTGTAACCCTCAACGTTTAGCATGTTACACATTTCTGAACTCAGCTACCCGACTAAGAGTCACAATTTAAAACGCGTGAATCATGGCTTTCGTGCTGTTCGCCTTGGCTGCTGCCGTCTCAGTGTCGGCCTGTCTCCATCTCCATGGCTACTGTTGCATTCGCGATTGCTGGCTGGGGCTGCGTCTGGTGGACGTACTGGCGTTGGTCGTCTCTGGGGAGCAAGCCGTTGTCTGTCTCTCAGGTGAGCATGAGACGGAATCGACCGATTAGCCTTCATGCCCTGCTCTGTAGTGCTCTTGTCTGAAAAAGTATCTCTGCATGACTGGACAGTGGTGCTAACATGTCGGATTTCGCGAAGTATCTCCCTCACTCCGATTGGAAGGTCATTCTCAGATGTGTTGTCAGTGCAAGCTGGCGACGGTTTATAATATGTTAAGTTAGAGTCCTTCACCTCAGCTGGTTCCAAGATCTTGTCCTGGACCCATCTTGTCCTGGACTCCACCCTGTTCATATGCCGGAAAGTCAGAGGTCCAAGTTGAAAAGTCAACCGGAGTTGTCGTGTGATGGGACTGGAGAGTAGTTTCGGCAGCAGCACAAGGAGTACTTCGTTCACGTGTTTTGAGCGGTTCAACAGAAGGAACGAGTATTTCTCCACTCACAATGTTGTTTAGCCTGTTGGCTGTCTCGACGTAGCTGCGCTGGCGGCTTCCGTCTCCATGTTCCACGAGCACTGTCGCTGTCCGGTAATGGCTGCCCTTGCGTGAAGCGTAGCACGACTACTGCGTTGCTCGCCGTACCGTCAATTTACCACCAAGTCAAATTCTCCGTTGCAAGCAAAGTTGAGAGGGCACCCTCTACAGTGGCTGGAAGTCCAGTAACTGGCATTTCGTTAAACTTGACAGATTGTAGACGAAGAATGGATGGATGGATAGTGTTTTACGGCCTGTCAGCCTTTGTAGGCTATGTGAGGTCATCAAGCACTAAGATTACCAGAACAGTTTAGAGTAAACGTAATCCAGTCACGGTGTCCCTAGTTATTCGCCTCTTACGAATCGTGTAGGGAGACGCGGTGGGTCAATTCTTACCCCGAACCCACAGGGTGTAGAGAAAGAATCGTCGGCAGCGAAGTGAAGCGTGTTGCTCGGCTGACCAGAGCGCTAGGAGAGGAGAGAATGAAAGAGTGAGAGAGGGAAAGTAAGAGATACTGAGAGAGAGTGAGAGACAAAGAGATAGAGATAGAGACTGAGATAGAGAGAGATAAATATATACGCGCGCGAGAGAGAGAGAGAGAGAGAGAGAGAGAGAGAGAGAGAGAGAGAGAGAGAGAGGCAGACTAACAGAGACACAGAGAGCGAGAGAGACTGAGAAAAAGAGAAAGAGACAGAGAAATCGAGAGGTAGAGAGATAGATAGAGAGAGATAGATAGAGAAAGCACGCGCGTAAGAGAGAGAGACAGAGAGAGATGGAACGACAGAGAGAGAGAGAGAGAGAGAGAGAGAGAGAGAGATTGATTGATTGATTCTTTATTTATCAAGGATGAAATTTTAGGCATTTCTGCCTTTCTTACAAATTGTCC
>JAWQFJ010007810.1:0-22500 GCA_034096865.1 Theodoxus fluviatilis
AGTGTTTCTGATACCGAGGCGGTGAGCTACCATAAGGTCATACCTGCGACGATGTATGAATATGCTATTCATGCCATTTCGATGGCCGTAATATAATATCTATTTTAACATTCCTGTACATATGAATATCTGAATGTTTTAACCTGATGTATGTCCATTATGGCCAAGTTTGGTTTTAGGCCGAGATCAAATCACTCCCCCCCCCCCCTCCTCCTCTCTCTCTCTCTCTCTCTCTCTCTCTCTCTCTCTCTCTCTCTCTCTCTCTCTCTCTCTCTCTCTCTCTTTAATGGGCTAATTCATTCAAAGTAGGCTGGCTTTCATGAGTTCATAATAATAATAATAATAATAATAATAATAATAATAATAATAATAATAATAATAATAATGAATAGCATTTGTATAGCGTACTTCTGTACAACTCAATGCGCTGACATAACCACATTCACACGCAGACATTCATCAGCAAGCTTACCAACATAATACAACACATAATACAACTTACAGACATGAGAATGGATACAACAACATACATGATCATGAGAAAAACCTACAATCAAGCAAAAGCCAGTCGAAACATGTGAGTCTTCAGTTGCGACTTAAAAATAGATAACGTGGGTGCGTCACGCAGGCCAGTCGGCAGCGAGTTCCAGACAGAGGGGGCATTGAAACTAAACTACGCTCACCAAAAGATTTTGCACTACGTTTTGGAATTTTGAGAAGCTTTTCATTAGGTGAGAAGAGATTTATTGCACAACCTCAGCAAAGTGTGAGAAACTCTTCACAATCTGTTTAGAAAAAGTCGTAAACTTTAAAAAAAGTGTGTGTGTATGTGTGTGTGTGTGTGTGTGTGTATGTATGTATGTGTGTGTGCGTGTGCATGTGCGTGTGAGTGTGTGTGTGTATGTGTGTGCGCGCGCACGCGCGCGTGTGTGTGTCGGTGGGTGGGTATGGGGGGAGGTGTCTGTGTGTGTGCGTGCGTATGTATGTGTGCGTGCGTGTGTGAGCGCGCGTGTGTGTATGCGTGTGCGTGCGTGCGTGTGAATACGTGTGTGTGTGCGCGGGTGTGTGTGTGTGTGAGTGCGTGCGTGTGCGTGTGTCTGAGTGTGTGTGTCTGAGCGTGTGCATGCGTGAGTGCGTGCGTGTGTGTGTGTGTGTGTGTGTGTGTGTGTGTGTGTGTGAGGGAAGGAAAATGCAAGCACAAACACAAGCAATTCTACACAATTCTTTAGCTACCCATAGTCTACAAATTCCCTTCACATTCTTCCGCAACAGAACACTTGTTTGCCAAAGGCGTGGGAAAACTCACGCGCTGGAGTACAGTGAGTTGTAACTCAGTGAATTTTGACACGGAATGATGCAGACAGAATATTAGTGAAGCCATGTGGGCCTTCTGTGCGTGAACTTGTAATTCATAAACAAGGACATAAACAGGTAGGTGAGAAGAGATTTATTGCACAACCTCAGCAAAGTGTGAGAAACTCTTCACAATCTGTTTAGAAAAAGTCGTAAACTAAAAACAAAGTGTGTGTGTGTATGTGTGAGTGTGTGTGTGCATGTATGTATGTGTGTGTGCTTGTGCATGTGCGTGTGAGTGTGTGTGTGCGTGTGTGTGTGTATGTGTGTGCGCGCTCACGCGCGCGTGTGTGTGTCGGTGGGTGGGTATGGGGGGAGGTGTCTGTGTGTGTGCGTGCGTATGTATGTGTGCGTGCGTGTGTGAGCGCGCGTGTGTGTATGCGTGTGCGTGCGTGCGTGTGTATACGTGTGTGTGTGCGCGCGGGTGTGTGTGTGTGTGAGTGCGTGCGTGTGCGTGTGTCTGAGTGTGTGTGTCTGAGCGTGTGCATGCGTGCGTGCGTGCGTGCGTGCGTGCGTGTGTGTGTGTGTGTGTGTGTGTGTGTGTGTGTGAGGGAAGGAAAATGCAAGCACAAACACAAGCAATTCTACACAATTCTTTAGCTACCCATAGTCTACAAATTCCCTTCACATTCTTCCGCAACAGAACACTTGTTTGCCACAGGCGTGGGAAAACTCACGCGCTGGAGTACAGTGAGTTGTGGGCTAATGATCTTCTAGACGGTTCCGAAATATCCTGGTGGTTCCGAAAAATCCTGCCACCAGGGCCAGGATAAATTGGAATGGTTCCGAAATATCCTTTCACCAGGGCCAGGATAAATCGGAATGGTTCCGATTTGTCCGGTTTCGAAATATCCTGCGACACCGGACCTAAGGGGAGCCAGGTTTGGGATCTGGTGGTGGTGATCTCAGCCTGTCCCTGGGTTGTGTTTTTCTAATGATAGAAAAAGGCTCATTGCTGCCTTATACTTTCTCGAAATTATTCACACCAAGTGTTGCCTCGATAGGCATAACCAAGTTAACCGAATGAATACTGCACCATTGCAATCAGATGTTTTATTTTGGAGAAAGCATCAAATTTGTCTCTTGCATTGAACAATTTAGGCAATACGCGCGAGAACCACAGGAGGGAACTGTCAGTGGTCACATGTCAAGTTCAATCAACGAACGATAAGGAAAGGCCGGAAAGGCCGCTCTGCGACCCTCCCGGACTGATAAGCTACATAGTAGGTTGGTCTTACGACATACATGTATATAAAATGGGCGTCTGAGACGCAGGATACATGATAGAGGGAGGAGGAACCATGCAATGTCGGGGGGGGGGGGGGGGGAGAGAGAGAGAGAGAGAGAGAGAGAGAGAGAGAGAGAGAGAGAGAGAGAGAGAGAGAGAGAGAGAGTCATGTAAAGACTTTGGGCTTCACTTCACCCGGTCACGCTAGTTTAAAAAGCATTATGGGTAATACCTTCCTTTACCCGCTATATCTCTGTTTCTGAACTGTATCAATTTTGCATGCATTCATGGGCCTACATTCCCACCCAGTCAATTCAGCACCCCCCCCTCCCCACCCCACCTCTTTCTCTCTCTCTCTCTCTCTCTCTCTCTCTCTCTCTCTCTCTCTCTCTCTCTCTCTCTCTCTCTCTCTCTCTCTCTCTCTTTGTGTGTCTGTTTGTCTGTGTGTCTGTTTGTCAGTGTGTCTGTTTGTCTGTGTGTCTGCCTGTGTGTATGTCTGTGTGTCTGTCTGTGTGTCTGTCTGTCTGTCTGTCTGTCTGTCTTTCTGTCTGTGTGCGCGCGCGCGCGAGATCGCGTGTGTGTATGAGAGTGTGCGTATGAGAGTTTGTGTATGAGAGTGTGTATATGAGAGTGTTTGTATGAGTGTGTGTATGAGAGTGTGTGTGTGCGCGCGTGTTTTCCAATTTGTTATGTTTCCATGCGTCCACATGTATGCCTACCGGCAACAGATAGTTCACGTGCGCGTCATAGTGATGAATCGTCGTCGAAATATCACAGGTCAACCTGACCACCCAGGTAACAAGCGCACGCAAGGGAAGCGGCTCCGAGTCTGAATCACCTTCCATTCCCGTCGAGTTCCCCAGTTCTCCATTGGCTCCAATGACGGGGAATTAGCGTGCCCGTCTCCACTGCAGAGGACGCCCTGTGACGCAATCGCCAGGACAGGGCACTCAACAGCATAGCCGTCACGGCCGACAGAGTCGCCATTTTGCCACCGTCGATGTAAGCGGATACACGAAAAGTGTCTCTCTCCCAGCGGTGGGATTAATCCCTTCTTTCTGCTTTGAACATTAATCAGGTGGCTTCGAGGCGCTGTGTGACTCTGCACTACGGAGGGGGCGATGGGGCGGGGTGGATTTCGGAGCGCGTGGTTTCCTGTCAACTGCTGGGCAAGGCGAGGTGGAGCGCGGACCGGTGTCGCCTGTAATTTCTCCTACTTCCGGTGCCGTTGAAAAGCTTTTATTGCGCAAGCGCCGTGGCGGCAAACTGCCTCGGAGAGCGGAAGTCTGTCAGTCGCCATTGTTGCTGATCCCCGAAGCCCCCCCACTGTGCCTTTCTGGGCCTTTTCAATGGCCTCTGCTTTCCTGCCCGACCCCCCTGCAGTTCAACTCCCACCCCTCATCCACACACCCCAACCAATCATCTTCATCCCCTGGGAGCTGGGATTGCTGCGCTCAATTTCTGAATCGATGTCCTGTCCCTCTAGCCCGTCTTTCGCCAACCTCCTCGCTTATTACCCCAATTTATTCCTAGTCTCTTTCCCTCCCGGTGTGAGGGACCTAGTGCTGGGGTTGAGGGTTTTTCAAGGCTTCAGTGAAGAGGATCGGGGCAAGCTGTCTAACCCCGGACTGGTGTTTCCTTGTCCCCATTGATCAGCCTGGAGGGTTCTTGACGTGGAGAGTTTGCTGAAAGAGGAGGGAGGAAGAAACGACAATGAGCTCAATCATACATAGCTTGCTCGAAAAATGGCCCTGGATTTGTTTCGTACCAGGAGATACAAGAATGACTTCTGAGCATCGCCTTCACAATGAATTTCGCCTTTATTTAGAGCGCACATATCAGATCTTTCTGTGCGTGTTCATTCATGTGTGAGTGACTGAGTGTTAGTGTGTGTGTGTGTGTGTGTGTGTGTGTGTGTGTGTGTGTGTGTGTGTGTGTGTGCGCGTTTGTGTTTGTGTGTGTGTGTATTTGTGTGTGTGTGTACGTCTACTTACGTGTGCTTACGTGTGTGTGTATGTGTGCGTGTGTATATATGTGTGTGTGTGCGTTCGTGCGTGCGGGGGCACTACTCTCCCCAAGGAAGGGAATCCAACCAGTTTAATGACTTCCTTCACCATGCATACAAGAGTCCGCTTTTTATCTTATCACATTCTGCCACTGCACAGAGTACAGGAAAGACAAAGTAGAAGCGTTAATTTCCTCTTCCCTTCAAGAAAACTATCGCTACCGCAACACGTTATTTGCAGACATTGCTCTGGCAAGTGCTGGCGGTAACTAAATCTTCGTGCACCGGCTCGAAGAGGTTAATAAAACTGCCTTTACGACACACATGTCGCAACGCCCGACAAAATAAACACATAAACACCATTAACGATTATCGTCTAACTACCCAGAAATAGTACATGTGCTTTCAGTAAGACGAAGAACACCGTGAGCTTATATGCAGGGTAGTTTTTCCCCCCATCTACTTCTACTTTTTGACGTATATTTCCGACGAGGCATGTTACCGTGCTTTGTTCACAAGATCAAGTTCGGCGTGAAATACCTTTCGCTTTGAATAACAAAGACTCGCTTTACTTTGTCATGTTGCGTCTGTTCTGGAAATGCCAAAGCAGATTGTGGTCCTCTAACAGGACCCGACAGTGGTGGGGAGCACACACAGAGAAGCGAGATAATTGGCGCCCTAAGGAAGAGGGAATGCACAGTTTGTCACGGGGACGGGGGTCCAATATCAGCGCAGGGCCAATGGAAAATTCTTCCTGTCACAGCCAGTAGACCAAGCACGAGATCATTGGGGCGAGGAGAGGGCTGGATGGCCATAGTGGAATGCCTGCTGGGTGCAGAAGGTGTCATTCTCTCGTCTGCTCCACCGCTGAAGGTCAGCCTCCCCTCACAGCGGGCGTTCCTGGCAACCACTGCTTCCGGTCTTCTCTGACAGAGTGAGGTTTGATATGGGAAGGATCCTGGTGGCATGTTATCATGTCTTATCATAATGCGTGCATGCAATTATCATAAAACAGTCTGGGTGCCGGTGGCTAGCAGTGACACGCACTGCACGTGCAATGGAAGCTGACGTGAATGGGTCTCCAGGGAAAGGAACCTTGCAATCTCCATGGCAACCCAAGACAAGGCTCTTTGTCTCTGTTGGCTGGGGAGGAGTGGAGTTTTCTCATATTTGGAGAGCTGGTTTTGTAACTTTAAATCCCCCCCCCCCCCCCCCCCAACAAATAAACATAGTGGACTACACGTATGCGTACAAGTAGAGGTAGAGTGACTTCTCTTTCAATAATCACCGGAAATATTATAATTGCGTGTACCCTGAGGTAAGGTGTGTTGTGAAAGTGTGGATGGCGGCCAAGTTAGAATGTTGAGAGGTCAGTATGTTTGTTCATGTGGTTACAATCGTGTGTGTGTGTGTGTGTGCGTGTGTGCGTGCGTGCCCGTGTGTGTGTGTGTGCGCGGTGCGTGTGTGTAAGTGTCTGTATAAACGTGTCTTTGTGTGTACGGGAGCTCATGTGTTTGTATGTGTTTGCGAGCTTATGTTTGCATGTGTATGTGCGTGCCTCCGTGTGTGCACGTACTGTTGGATCATGAAATGTTTGGAGAGCTTTGTATTGGACATTCTCACTTCTGAAACGGAAATTCAGCCCGAGTTTTGTCCCTTTACTTCCACTAGTTC
The DNA here is from genome assembly GCA_034096865.1 of Theodoxus fluviatilis. Classification (NCBI taxonomy): domain Eukaryota; kingdom Metazoa; phylum Mollusca; class Gastropoda; order Cycloneritida; family Neritidae; genus Theodoxus; species Theodoxus fluviatilis. The sequence continues at coordinate 6,261 of JAWQFJ010007810.1, forward strand.
CGGTAGACTGGTAAAAATTGAAGCTCATGGGATGATCGCTAGATCGAGGCAAAAGGATGACATTAAAGCATGCAAAAAGATTAATTAGATTAAAAACTAATCGAAAATAGTCATATTAGACTGTTTTAACGTATACTTTCTGCACCAAACCCACAGAAGATAAGTAAACAAACCTCACCATACGTACTTAGCTGGCTAGCAGACGAACGCGATCGAACCATAGTCACTACGCCAGCAGACGATCGAGCTAGTGTGATATAATGTTTCATGTAAAGCTCGAATGAATAAAAGCAGATAACTGTTTAGTTCTGGCTTGAATTGACAATTTCGTTTCCCTGGTCTGGCGAGGACTGAAAATTCACTATCATCGAGTCGATCAACTTGCGAGCACTAGGCGTAATGTATAACTTCACGTAGTTCGGCTTGTGGAGATGATATTAACCGTAGATTTTAGTTGTACGGGGTAGACCACCCGCCAAAAATTTTGAATAATGCTTTTGATATCAATGTTTAGTAATTATTGTCGGATCAGATAGCGAAACGATCACAAGCAACTTAAACGAGCTTGGGAGCAGCGCTTACGTTTGATTCGGCAGCTGCAGTCGAACTCGATCGGTCAATCGATGTCTGACATCACAGTAGTTGCTTGTTTGCTGGAATGCCATGTAGCTTGACAACTTTTCCATCAATAATTTTGCCACGATGGTTATGGCAAATGACACAGTACTGTTTTCCACCCCCACATACTTAAGTTGAGCGATCTATAGTATTCAGTGCAGACGAAATGTTCGAGAATGCAACCGGCAGCTGCAGTCGAACTCGATCGGTCAATCGATGTCTGACATCACACTTTGAGATTTCAATAACTTCATGAAGTTGCAGTAGTTGCTTGTTTGCTGGAATACCATGTCGGATCAGATAGTGAAACGATGACTCGTGCATTGAGTTTTGATGCGAGACCATGACACTTCCCGCAGGTGTGTTTTGTTTGCGTTGTAAAGTTTGAGTACTAGCTGTAAGTGTAAAAATTGTCAGTTATTAATATAATCGGTGATTTTAGTTGTAATGAAACTGTTTGTGTGTTTTAATGCCATTTTCTTGTCATCATCGACCCGATCTTACAAGTTAGGCCTATACATTACGCCGTGTGGGCAAGTTGATCACTCATCCACTGGATGAGAGTGAATTTTCGGTCCTCGCCAGACCAGGGAAACGAAATTGTCAATTCAAGCCAGAACTAAACAGTTATCTGCTGCTACTCATTCGAGCTTTACATGACATAGTACTGTTTTCCACCCCCACATACATGTACTTTGAGCGATCTAGCAAAGATCTAGTATTCAGTGCAGACGCTTCGAGAATCGACCGGAACTAGGTGGTTCTACCTAACGCGTTGTTTTTCGACAGAGAGCGCCGAGGATAACTCCTGCAGGGTACGTTAATGAGAATGTCCTATAGAGAAAGGTTTGCAGCTGTTGTGATTAGCCGACACGGATCTCTTCTGGAAGATACATTATTGTGACGCATATACATGTGACAGGCTGAAGTGAAGCCCGAAGTCTTTACGTGGACTCTCTCTCTCTCTCTCTCTCTCTCTCTCTCTCTCTCTCAATTTTGGTTCCCCTCTCTCCTCCCTCTATAATGTATCCTGCGTCTCAAATGCCTATGTTGTATATGTTGTAAGATCAGCCTACTATGTAGCTTATCAGTCCGGGTATGTCGCAGAGCGGCCTTTCCCATCGTTTGTTTACTGGACTTGACATGTGACCGCGGACAGTTCCCTCCTGTCCTCCTTGCGCGCGAAGTCTGAATTGTTAAATACAAGAGACATATTTGATGCTTTCTCTAAATTAAGACATCTGATTGCAATGGTGCAATATTCATTCGATTGACTTTGTTGTGCCTCATGAGGCAACACTTTGTGTGAATAATTTCGAGTAAGTATAAGGCAGCAATAAGCCTGTTTCTATCATTAAGAAAACACAAACTCTGGGACATGCTGAGATCACAACGGCCGATCCCAAACCTGGCTCCCCTGAGGTCCGGCGCATTTCTTTGATAAGGAGGAACTGTCGGCAGGCCGGAGGAGACCCCATCATATCTGAGGGAGAGACCACTGCCACCATGATCTTGGTTTGATCCAGGCCATTACCATCTGGCCTGGGACCAGCCCACAGCTCCTGAACCCATGGGTAAAAATAAAGTTGTGGAAAGCAGCTATGATTTGTCTCATGCCTGCGCCCTTCTACCATCAAGCCTTGTTCCACTCCATCACATAAAGTACGATACAAAGTGCACATAAAAATGTACTTCTCAGCGGGAACATCTTGTGAAAGTAACTGGGCACATAGTGGCATGAAACCAGCGGAATTTTCTTGAAGCTGCCAACATTTTACCAGCGTGCATTTGGTCCCAATTGTGTGGTCCATCCGATTGCGAGAGATACTTGGGTTGCAGCATGGACACTACATCATATGGACGGCTGGCTCGCTCAGCCTGCACGCGCTGTGTCATATAAGAAGTTCGCCGATGGCCTCGTTTTCAACACTTTTCTGATTGCACTTCCGGTTAATCCGCTTACTATGGACGCCGCTGACGAGCGAATTCTCATGGTAAGTAAAACAGATAATTGTTCAAACAGTGATGATTTATTCCATCAGTTAAAACTGTAAGTACATTTGCAGGCATCCCAGACACACTTTGCAGTAAAAAAAAATGGTATTCATTCCACTTTTGACGGAAAACAAAGCACTTTGGTCAGGCTGTTCAGACTGCTTGCGAGAGAAGTACAGAGTCTGTGTGTAAGTGTGTGCGTCGTCTGTGTGTAAATGTTCGTGTAGATGTTGTGTGAATGTCTGCTGTCATTTCGATCTCGACGTTGGCGTGAGGGTGGAAGGCAGAGGAGGGGGGGACGAAAGTGAGCGATCGCAGTTTAAATGGCTCGAGATCGCGCGCGCCTATTTGTGTGAGTGAAAGCGTGTGTGACGGAATGCAGTAGGGATGGCATGGCCGTGGCTGATGATTTCATTGCGTCTGATTGTGTTCCTCGTTCCCCAACCTTTCATTCCACTTTTGACGGAAAACAAAGCACTTTGGTCAGGCTATCTATCTAGTTCGTCTGCTACGGACGCCACTGTCAAGCGAATTCCTGGTGTCGCTGAGGTCCGCGCGTCATCTATAAATAGAAGTGCGCGAAGAATGTACGCTGTTCTGTCCAAGATGAGGTGAAGATTTGTTTTGATTTTAAAGACAAATGACGTCTAACACACCCACATCCACTGAAACAAATTATAATGAAAGAAACGTACCTCGTTTGATGCAAGCATCGTCAAAGTGTCGACTGCAGATCTTGGCCATGTCTGGGTTGAATGCTTAGTCCACTCGATCAATTTTAGCAATGATGGCTGATCTTCATTTGTCTTTCGCTTCACTGACACCTTTTCTCGGAATTCCAACGAAAGAATGTCCCCTGCATGCCACTGATGATACCTTACAATCAACAACATAACACTTGGCTCCATCTGAAGTACTGTTCGCCCTCCTTGATATTGGTTTAGGAACCACGGCAGCTCTTGTATCACTGTCATTCATTTCGCAACACACTGGTTGACTCTAGAGGTAACAAGGCGTTTCAGAAATGGCTGACACCAATACTAAACACAGGTTACAAACTAGACACATTTTCCCACCGACTTATGCGGAGAAAAAATTAAGATGGCTAAAACTAAGACACAAAATTCGTGATTTTCGCCAGGTGTTTACACTAACAAAGGCATCGGCCATTGAAAGCGGAGCAACCGGAAGTGAAATCAGAAAAGTGTTGAAAACGAGGCTATCGGCGAACTTATTTCTCTACATGCCACAGTCAGCTATCCATCTATATAGGATCCATGGTTGCAGCCACTTTGACTAAGGTGAAACAGTAGCGACGTCTGGGGTACGTAATAGTGTAGACTTCTTTAAAGCTACATAAAACGTGGCGAAGCAATTGTTTTCCACAGATATCTACTGTCAATAAACATTAAAACACCAAAGCAAATGAAAATGTTTCTACAATAAAGATTATTTATTTCGTCAGAAGGCAAATTAAAAATCATTTATAAAAATAGTATATACAAATATACATTCTACAAATATTCACGCACTGCTAGACAGTGACTTTGTTCGCTCGGTGTGCAAGACGACTTCATACAGTTGTACAATGAGAATGGATTAGAGACAAATGTCACAATGAATTGATACATGGGATACTCAAACAGACAAACTTGTTGACCTCACATTCCTTGTCGAGACTAGCTTCTATTCCAATAAAGCTATTTACTCCATACGGATATGTATAGTTTTTGCTTTGGTCAAATCGCATACAGCAAGCTATAAATTATAAAGTAGCAGAGATCATGAGGGGGAAAAAAGTTGTCTATTGTATGTCATTACTACAATATCATTCTCGTCGAATTCTTCTAGACTTTATATAAATTTTCCTGTGATTCTGAAGGCGGCCATTTCGTCAGCAGATTTTTTTCAACCGAAGACATAGGGGTAAATTTACCTGTACGACGAAATCTCCCTTCATTCCCGTCAGGATATCTACAGCTACAGGGATACTCCCTCGTCAAACTTTCAAAGTCATCAAAATAACATCATCCCACCTCTACCCCCTTTCCAAAACTGTTTGAATAATTACACTAACAATTACACAAGTAGATCTAAACAAAATGTCTGCTCCTTCGTAGAAAACAAAAACATCATGCGCTCTCACAGAAGTAACTTCGTCTTTATTCAGCCTGGTAAATACTTTTTTGAAAAGCTTGTACTGGAGATCAACAGCCAAAAGGGAGGCACAAGAACCAATGACATGACCGAAAAAATCATTTCAATGAAGGGGAGAATGCTCGAAGCGAGCCATGCGGATGAGCAACATCAAGGTCCAGACGTAGCGGGCAGGAAGATTCGAGCGGTGAATTTAGAGGGAAAGCACAGCAGACATTGAGTAGGCTGGTAAGCAAAAGTAGGTAAGCTACTGACAGACGGATTCAATCAGGTGCCAGGATGATGAAAATGAGTGGATTTAGAAGGCTGGCACCAATACAGCAGAATACCGGAAAATGTCTAAGCATTTATTGATCAATGATACGAAAGAAATAATTCCTGTGCAAACAACTGCATTTTTTAATCTGCACGTATCATTCGTACTGTCACGGTGGATCAATATCTTGTCACAAAAATACGAGTGGAAAAACAACAAACTTTTAGTTGTTTTCGCTCTTTCGAAAGTACAGAAAGGGAGGGAGATTTCTGAATGAGTTGAGGTACAGACAAAGCTCAACCGAGAAAATGATTAAAAAACATAAAATACCGAGGTTTTAAACTCAGATCAAGCCTACGGACAGCTCAGAGGTAGTACAGGACTATGAGTGGCAAGACTGGGGAAAGGGAAAATAAAAGGCATTTGTGTTGCATGAATGAATGAGTGAATGAATGAGTGGGAAAACTACCTACGAATGAAAGGAAGGACGGAGGAATGAAAGAGGACGGTAAGAAAACAGAGGCACTAGAGGTCAGATATTGGAGGTCATAGACCTGAGGAAATTTTGTGAAATTCCCGAAAGTTATGATCAAATATATGGACGCTTTCAATATTTGAAAGTGAAGACGTGATCAAAAAGTTCACGCACAAAACTGGGTTTAAAATACGAAATCATGTATAAAAGTTCCAGGTCACACGAACTTGACGTATGACCGTTCCAATCCATTGGGAATGCTCTTCTGTGCTCACACGTCTATCGTCAAGCTTGAAGAAATCGGGGATGCTCATGAGAAAAGAGATAAAGCGGCTCTGTGATGGTGATCAAAAATGGTCCTCTTTTCGAGAGAAAAACAAACAAACAAACTAATCGTCACACACCGATGTCCCAGCATGTGGATGCACGGTAAAGAATATCACATTCATTCACCAGGCTCTGGATTTACAGTATGTCCCGTTCCAATTTCACACTTCCGCAAAAAGTCTGACGCGCGAATAGAAGCTCCTTTTATACAAAAGACCAAGCAGACTCCCAGTTCTGGACAGGACTACAGCAATGTCATATGCACAACTGTTCTAGCACCCGCGAGGGCCAGCGTATGCACAACTGGGCCCCGCCAGTCGTAGTTCCACACGGGTCACGAGCGGCGGAGATGAAACCTTTTCCTAATCCAACAACAAAGCTAACAGGCAAGAGTGCCGTTCTCAACGACACACCAATCATTACATCTGTACATGGTGTCCCTTCATTCCTCTCGCGTACACGACATCATCGTTATCACAATATTCATAATTTAGACGTCAATGCACCAAGCTGCTCGCCTTAAAGGTCAATGAAAGGGGTGCGAATGGTTGGACATGCGTGACCTCAAAACATCTTCATCGAGAGAACACTCTCTCTGCGTTGGAGGGAAATGCAACTCCCGTTCTCTGGGTTTGATGACCTGGTGTTTCACCTAGTTTTATGGCCCCAGTGCTCAGAGGTTGCATAATGAGGTATGAATGTCCAGCCAAGTTGTGTAAATAGATAACGTTCATGCAAACTACATGTGTCATGTTGGATACGTGTATAGAGTAAGTATCTTTCATCCAACTTTTTTGTGCACTCAAGCAAATCTCTCTCTCTTTCTCTCTCTCTCTCTCTCTCTCTCTCTCTCTCTCTCACACACACACACACACACACACACACACTCATGCACTCACTCACGCCCACACACATGCATACATGCACACATACGAGTACGCTTGTTTGCTTGTGTGCCAGCTTGCAGGGGTAGACACAAATCTCTCAAAGGCGTTACAGTAACACATTCATATCATCACTTTACGAAAAGTGTGGCGTGTCTCTTAATGATACTTACATCCTCATACATTTTCTTCTAACATCACTCTATGCTTGCAACACGAGAATATGGAAAGGACACTGCCATTTAAGTAGCGTGTTTTCCAGTTCATCGTCTAGAGGAAGATTACGTGCGTTTGGGATCTCACACCTAGTCACAGCTACAGGATCTAGGATCTACCATCTACACAATTGAGAGGGAGTAGTCCTGCAAGAAATGGTCACCTCTCGTTGCAGAAGCTCACAGCTACGGCACCACAGTTGCTACTTCTATGGAGGTCATCCTTTTGTGCGGGCGCCATTTCGGAGGTCTCTTAGCTTTGCATCCTCACAGAGGGATTTCGCAAACCCTGTCATCTCCAGTCTTTGTTCTCCCACACACCAAGTCCTCTTTTGATCTGCATGGTTGCTGGCACAGTCTGGTGGCACTTTTCAGCACGCGGAATTGCACCAAGAAGAAGTATTCAAATGTTTAAAAAAAGATGAAAACCCGTTCGGACACTACTTGCTCTGCATAGTGGACAGGCAGTCAGGAAGAGAACAGACGCCCACTACACTATGACGTCTTTGCTCTCCTGGAAGAAGAGGCGGTCGATCTCACTGCACAGTTCCACGGGGTCCACAGTATAGCTGCCTGACGTGGTTGTGTTGTCGTCATAGGTGCCTGTGACCTCACTCATGGCATCAGGAAGCGTGCAGCGCGACCCACGGAAGGCGGGGTTATGCGAGATTCCGCCCTTCATCGCCACACACACAGGGCCTCGCCCCGCCCCGCTCATGTCCACGTAGTCCCCAGCCCCCTTGAGCTGCACGTAGTTCCCCACGGGCTCCTCCCCCGATCGAGTCCTGTGGGGGTGGATGTTGATGTGGCTCTGCGGGTGGATCCGGGACTGTGAGTGGGGATGAAGGTGGGAAATGGGTTGGGACTGGGATTTGGGAGGCGGGTGGGAGTTGGAGTGGGGATAGGGTTGGGAGTTGGGGTGCATGGGTTTTCTAGCCACATAGTCATTGTGCTGCTGCCCGTGGGAGTGAGGTAGATGTGGGGGAGGGGCCTGCTGACGACCCGCCCCCCTAAAATCCTGGTGCTGCCCCGATGCGGGGCAAGAAAAAGAGGAGGTGGAATTGCCGCTGTTCCGCCCTCCTAACTTGGCGGAATTCTGGAAACGGTGCGAGCCCCGACCCCTGCTGGGGTCCAGGCAGACGTCCATGCGTCCTCCTGCGGAACACAAACACATAAAATTATTCAATGAAAAAGAAAGCCTTGTGTAGGTAGGCGTATTTATACCAAGAGTTGTCAGCTAAAATGACATTATTTGTCAGGGCGGTCTCTTCGGTTCTGCTCAAACGTCAAGATGTCGGGACATTTAAATCATAACAGAGAATTCGCCTTTGGCTTTCATAAATAACTTTGAATTACACTAAACGATATAAAGAGAAAAATGACAGGGTAAAATGAAGACGATTGACGCAAAGACAAATCAAGGGCACCAATTAGGACGAAGAAGACAAAGAAAAAAGCCTTTGCATCGGCAGCGGCGGCGACGACGACGACAACGACGACGACAAAGACAACGACAAAGACGAAGGCGAAGCCGACGGAGGAGGAGGAGGAGGAGGAGGAGGAGGAGGAGGAGGAGGAGGAGGAGGAGGAGGAGGAGAAAGAAAAGGAGGAGGAGGAGGAGGAGGAGGAGGAGGAGGAGGAGGAGGAGGAGGAGGAGGAGGAGGAGGAGAACGAAAAGGAGGAGGAGGAGAAGAAGAAGAAGAAGAAGAAGAAGAAGAAGAAGAAGAAGAAGAAGAAGAAGAAGAAGAAGAAGGAGGAGGAGGAGGAGGAGGAGGAGGAGGAGGAGGAGGAGGAGGAGGAGGAGGAGGAGGAGGAGGAGGAGGAGGAGAGGTCAGATAATGAAGCGTACCGTGTTCATGGGAATGAAGCGCCATATTTTGGCTCTGGATGTCGACGTCACTTCCGCCGCGGCCACTGTCTCCAGTGCTCATGTCGCCAGAGCCGTCACTGGCACCGTCGTCAGGGACGCGCATCTCCAGGTACTCCGTCTCCTGCCATGGCAACCAGACATTCAGCGTTACTACGACAACAGAAAAGTACACAGGTGCGTTGCTAATGACGTACATACGAAAACAATGTTAAATCACATGTAAAACGATGCAAGAGAAGTATTTGTAATAATTGATCCCATTTGATGTTTAAACAAAAGGAATCGATAATTATGGCTCCTGGCTGGAAGACACATCACAGTATTGCAATACTGCCACATTTGTTTTTTCTCTGAGTAATATCGCGTTTCAGACTCCTTGAAAACGGGGTGGAAAGACTCGCCTGACGGCGACACATTCAATACACAGAAACTCTCTATCAAATATCCCGACACCTCAGTGCGAGAGAGCAACAAAAGGGCAGATAAATCATGCTTGATAGGTGCACCCTCCCATCTCGTAAATGCCTGTTTCTCTTCAATGCCCAGCAGATCTCAGACGGCCCAGGTGTGACACAGATTGTCCATTTTCAGCCACCTGTCGCCTTTCAAAAAAGCAAGGCCAGAGATGAGGCTCCTAAAGGCGACACCTGATAACACGTTCTATGGAACCCATTGCTCACAAAAATCCAGGCGAAATAACTGCAGGCGGACTGACAAGCTGAGTAGGCCGGAGACAAATTTGCCGCAAGGTGCTGAAAGATGAAAGGCGAGCGAAAGGACAGGTGAGAAGAAACAGGTGAAAATAGGGTCCCAGAGACTGGTATTACAATCAGCGGGCTGAACACAGGGACAGGGACAGGGGGCAGGGGCGGTCTTCAATTAGAGCACTGGCGCTCTCTCCCAGTGCCTCAATGACCTTGGGGACATTCGCAAAGCGGCAAGAAAAAAACAATTTCATCTCGGGGCGAAGGATAATATTTGGAGTGCACGCGTCGGGAAGCAGGGAGAAAGAGCGGTCTTGGGGAAAAGGAGCAGCCCTACACAATCAACTCCCTCCCCCTCTCCCTCCCCACCCGTGAAGCGGTCTAAAGAGGGCTGGGGTGGAGGGTGAGCATCACCACCCCAGGCAGTTTGACCCCACCCTGGGTACAGCTCGGGTGACGCAAAGGCCACTGAGGGCAGGTCCCGACACCCACTTGATTCACAAGCCACCAAGGCCTAGACAGACAGTGCTCAAACGCACATGTAGTCGTAGTTTGGCAGAGATTGATACCCCCCCCCCCCCCCCAAAAAAAAAAAAAAAAAAAAAAAAATCAAGGCCACCGGGGTACGCTCAATCAAATATTTTGTGCAGCTCACTCAAGTGTGGTGAGAAATAAAACCACAGACACTTATGGCAGTGCAACATATGCATTAAGTAGCAATGGAATATCGGCACGAGGATGCAATCCTATACTTTCATAAACTGTTTGCATTATACGCTTGTACGTGTCGGTAATTTCCAGGAGACGGATCCATCATCATATGATACAAACGCCAGAAGCACGACACGTGATCAAGTGTTTTACATTCAAGGCAGCTAATTCTGCTGCAGGACTCCAAAAGTTCGAGGACAAGTATCACAGCCAGAGTTGTTGACACTAAATGAATGAAGACACATACGTCCTGTAAATCATTCTTACATGGAATTCGACATCTTTGCATTTTGCAACCCATAGTTATATAATCCTTTCTGTTGCTACGCCATCATCATAGATTGGTGAGTTTCTTTATCCTTCTGTTATTATGATCACCTGCATGTATCGACTACATTTGTGTCGGTAATTCTTTTTCTCCACTTTATTCAGCACTGCCCTGTTATGCATAAGTGGATTTCCTCTGAGAATGTCAAACTTTGCAATCCACTCTTCTTGAAAAGAGAAGCATTATTTACCTCGCGCCATAGATGTATGAGAGAAAGCCACACAAGAAAATAATAGGTAGAGCTCTCTAGAAAGCCACACAAGAAAATAATAGGTAGAGCTCTCTGAGTTGCTCGTGACCACAGCGTCCTAGGTGCGTGCGCAATACACAAGCTGCCAGCACGAGTCTGGTCCATGTGAGCACAACAACAATGTCCAGTGCAACTAAGTGAGATGTACGCAACGTATGAGTAGAGACAGGGAGGGAGACAAGAGAGAAGAGAGAGAAGAGAGAGAGAGAGAGAGAGAGAGAGAGAGAGAGAGAGAGAGACAGAAAGAAGAGAGAGAGAGAGACAGACAGAAAGAAGAGAGAGAGAGAGAGAGAGAGAGAGAGAGAGAGAGAGAGAGAGAGACAGACAGACAGACAGACAGACAGACAGAAGAGAGAGAGAAGAGAGGAAGAGAGAGAGAGGAGAGAAGAGAGAGAGAGAGAGAGAGAGAGAGAGAGAGAGAGAACGAACGAAACGAACGAAATGATTTTAATGTATAGGCCACCGGCCAATTACATCGGAGCGAGAAGAGAAGAGAGAGAGAGAGAGAGAGAGACAGACAGAAAGAGAGAGAGAGAGAGAGACAGAAAGAAGACATAGAGAGAGAGAGAGAGAGAGAGAGAGGGGGGGGGGGGAGGGAAGGGGGGGGGGGGGGAGAAAAAGCGGTACAAATCCATGCATGCTCAAGCACGCATACAGATACACGTGCAAACAATCTCGCGCGTACACGCTCCAAATCATGTATGCACACACGTGCACGCAAGCAAGCAAGCTTGTAATCCTACAAGCACGCACACGCGAGCACGCGCGAGCGCACGCAGGCACACACACATGTTTTACAAAGGTCTCGTCCAGAAAACAATATATCTACAGGCGAAGACAAAGGGTTTTCTCAGCTCAGAACAAGTCAACCAAGCGTGGAATGGCCGCACGAGCGGATCAAGCAAGTTATGACACGAGGCAGCGTGGCATGACGTCACACAAAGGACGAAGCTGCAGACCTGGGCAGACTTACAGAACCAGTGTTGCCTTGCGCTGCTCCAGCCTGCCGCTCTCGGGCAGACTGTCCGCAAGCTGCCCTGGGTCGGTCCTCGCTGCTGCCACAGAGTGATACACGGGTGTAGCTACGCACTCGAGCAGCTCTTCTTTCACTCATGAATTCTTGTGAAAGACGTGGGAATTACTTTTGATGTGTATGCAGAAATGTTCAGAAATGCCCATAAACCGACGAACTACTCCATGAAGTATGAAATACATGGCGATCAAATACGGGCACGACTTCTCTAAAAGACAACTACTTCAAACGTACGAGATATTACTGTCTTCATGGATCCTCGACAAAAGACTTGAACTTCAAGAAAGAAAATTTAGCTGCTCAGTAACGAAGTATAATCCGTATAATACCGTACCGTACTGTACCGCACTCCTTGAAGTAAACCAACTTTTTTTTACAAAACAAGCTTTTTTGCAATAATTTTCACTCAAGCAATTTTGCGAAGACCTATCACAGGCGATCAGTAGCAAGAGCCTAAAATCCCCTCTGTGAAAAGGTGGCACCAGAGCGCGGTGTGGTCACGATAATGCAACTACACGAAGCAACGCTCAAAAGCCCGCGTCCAATTAGCACAGCGGATGTGATTGAAGGGGATCTGCAACCCTGCCAAGCCATTCATTCCAGCCATCCACACCCACGGCTCTCCCCTCTGTCTACATCCATCCCCACCTCCCACCAACTTGGCCTCCACTCCTCTCCCGCCATCCCCCCTACCCTTCCCTCCCTCTCTCCACCTTTCTTCCAAGGCTCGCTGTGAGATCTCTGGCCCTGTCCCAAGGATCAGGGGCAATGTTGGCAGTTGGTCACAGCTCTGTGGAGAGGGGCTTAGCGCGGCCAGTATCGCCACATCACAGTGTCAGCCCGCCAGACCAAGACAGCTAAGCCTCCTTGAGAACCTACTGTCTTTTCACGACCCGTACCCCCTCTGTTCTACGACCATTCTCAAGAGATTAGCAAGAAGGGAAGGGGGAATGGAAAACCAGAGGAACAGGGAAAAACTGCAGAAACAGCAGCAGAAGTGGGTGGAGCAAAAGCAGGTGGCGGAACTGAAGGATTTGTTAGCAGGAAACAAAGATAAATTGAAAAAGACAATGCAATAGTAAAGAACGGAGCACTGATCTCTGTATACATGTATGTGTATTCTTGTTATGCGCAGATTTCACACCTCGAAGGCATGCTCAATGCGCAACATAGTCACCAAAACAAAGGTTCTCTGCTCAAATCTTGGAATTTAGATTTTCTTCAGTATGATGACTTTGCAAAGCGGACTCTTGGAAAGGAATGCAGGAAAGGGGGGGGTTGAACAGGGGGGGGGGGGAGATGATCAAGGGGTGATTGAGGGGGAGGGAAAAGGGGAAAGAGGGTGGAAATCCCACATGACACGATAGATTTCTTACGTAGCAACGAATTTGCAAGCATATTTCCATAGGGTAACATCTTTACAACGGTCCAAAGAAAAGCTGCCAGAACAAGCGTCGGACAGCGTGGGCATGCATTGTTCAGCATTGCCTTACGAGAACAGGTAGTGAATAATTGAACACCCATAATTGCTTTTCAATCATGCAGACAGTCAATGTCTGCGGAGTGTGCTATAGCACAAAGACGAGTGGTATGGAGTTGAATCCGAGATCAGTGGAGAGACAGAAAAGAAACAGTTTTGAAAGCAACGCCGTCTCGGACGAGTGGCACGAGCAGGACGCCATGCGAACTGCTGACACGGGCAGCACGAATGTCGCGTTCCGTTCCACCTGTCGCGCACCAGCTGGTGGCTCCGGATTCAGTGGAATTGCACGTGTTGGTTGCGAACGCTGTTGTCCTCCACCATATTTATATTCACATGCACAGGGGCTCGCGATCGAGAGAGAGAGAGAGAGAGAGAGAGAGAGAGAGAGAGAGAGAGAGAGAGAGAGAGAGACAGAGAGAGAGAGAGAGAGAGAGAGACAGAGAGAGAGACAGAGACAGAGAGAGACAGAGAGAGACAGAGACAGAGACAGAGAGAGAGAGAAACAGAGAGAGAGAGACAGAGAGAGAGAGAGAGAGAGAGAGGGAGGGAGGGAGGGAGGGAGGGAGGGAGAGAGAGAGAGAGAGAGAGAGAGAGAGAGAGAGAGAGAGAGAGAGAGAGGGACGGACGAACGAATATAAAGCGCTAGAGACAGCGACATACAGGGATGGGGTGGGGGTGGGGTGGGTGGGTGGAAAGTTTGGTAGGACAAATGGATGGGACGGACAGACACAAAGGTGGGGATACAACTGACAGTTGGAAAAACATGGGACACGCCTCATACCAGCCATCACTATGTACAGAGGAAAACTCTTAAATACGACGTACTTCAGACAGCATAGCACACAAAACAGAACAACAGTCTGGTAAAACTGTTTTCCAAAGGGCAATGCAAGATAAGGCGGAGAGTGGCAATGCAGAAACACAGACGGATGCGATGAAGCCCAGCTTACCTCAGCGTGCGGGTGCAGGTGGGGCAGGGTATATACGGATGGATGGTGGGCGGAGCCTCTACCCGAGTCTGGAGTCAGGGTGGAGCAGCTGGAGGAGGAGCGGTCGGAGCGCGAGCTGAGAGGGGCGTCCGTCCTCTGGCTGCCTGGGTGGAGGGAGTGCTGTCCGCCAGGCAGCTGCTGCTGAAACGACACGGACTGTCAGGTATCTGGCTCTCCCGTATCACCTCAGCATCCTTGTAACCTCAGCGTTCTCGTCGTCTCAGCACCCTCGTCACTTCAGCATCCTCATCACTTATAGACCTTTGTCATAGCGCGTCCTCTTCACCTCAACATGATCTTCATCGCATCAAAACTTGCCCACTACATTCTCTGGAAAGGGGCGACATTCGCATGCCCCATGCATTCATTCATACACGTATTCCTCCAGTACACATCCTTATTTCTCTCCCTTCTCCTCTCTCCATTCATTCATTCATTCATTCATTCATTCATTCATTCACTCACTCATTCATCCATCCATCCTGATTACTTTGCTGCAGCCCTCACATCAACATCGTCATCATCTTGTCACCTTCATACCCTCTCCAACTTGAGCAACTGTCCGTCCCCTTCAGTTCAGCACGCACCTCACCTCGGCATGGCCATCCGCTGATCATCCTAATCGCCTCGGTGGCACACTTCATTCGCCACGCTAGTCAGATGTGAAGACTAATCAGTGCAGTATTTCCTAACAGAATGGCAGCCACACTGCAGGTTCGGAGTCATGACAGTGCTACTCTCCCTCTTAACTCTTGTTTTCTTTGTTTCTGCAGACGCATTGTTTACAGTGAGGTTTTCACGGGCGAATGGTCAATGCTGACACGCTGTCAGGAAAACAGAACCCTTCACAATTGTTGCATCGCTACGAGTGTTCCCATGCGGATTTAAAATACGATTACGTGCGTAATTACTGCAATGGATCTCCAACGAAAGAGGGAGGCTTGTCAGGAAAATTAATCATTGTTTGAGGAAAAGCTTTGCCACGCGCGGGTGAGCTGAAGGGAAAATGCCAAGTGGCTTGGTAAGTGCGCGACCTGACGCAAAGAACGTGTCCTGACTGCACCAGCATGTCTATCTTTCAAAGTTGGCTTTATCTATAGTTGTCCGGCAGTCGACTGCCGCCACCTGCAATTATCACTGCTGATGCAAAGGTGCACACTCTATAAGCTAAGGGGGTTTTGGTCATTGTGCCTGATAACAGTTTTCCACATTCGACTTTCGGAGAGCGGGCAGACAGGCTTTTTGCTAAGTGCAATGCGTGCTTCTTTAACCCACCCTGATGATGCCTCCACAAAGAGATGGAATTTCGCAGTAATCGTGTTTTATTCCGAAAAAGAAAGTTGTCCAAACTGTTTAGCAGGAAGTCTACCTCACGTTCTTCCAACACAATTTGTTTCACTTTGAAGATTCAATTTACTTACGAATAATTGGCTTTACTTTTTCTTCCGTCTTTCCTGAAGTATCCTAAACTTCGACGCTATGACTCGTAAATAATGCAGAAAGCCACACTCTGTTCTAGACGAAACAACTTTTTGACGTCAGAAGTGAAAACGACATCAGCTACCCTGTCTAATTTCCACCCGAGCCCAGAAAACATTCTTTTCCAAACGAAAGTTTGGGCCATTGCAATTCTACGAAGCCCACGTCGGTGTCGTATCGATTGGCGTGGCCCCTTACTCTGACATGCATGCCTGCCTGTGGTGGCAGGAGCTACAGGACCAAACCCACGCTTCGCAGAGCTCTCTCCCCTGCGTGACGTCATCAATATTTCACGTTGACGACTTCGCTCTGGCGTCGGGACGCGTTCCGCTACCGCGCATGCGCACAAGAGATACCAAGCGATTTTGTCACGCGCCGTCGCCTCATGCAGGATTCGCTCAATAAAAGATGGCGGCTGCAGGTCATGTGATACGCTGTCACCCCCTAGCAGTAAACCTTGTAATTA
>JAWQFJ010007810.1:25000-55000 GCA_034096865.1 Theodoxus fluviatilis
TTGTGCTTCCCGTCAGTGACGGCGTGCCGCCATCGGCGGTGAGGACGCTGAATTCGTAGCGGTCCTGGTCCTCACGGTCCAGGGACGCGTTTGTCCTCAGACGACCGTCGGGCAGGAGGACGAATGGCACGCCCTCGTCCTCAGGGGCGATGCGGTACGTCAAGTTGGCGTTCAGGCCGATGTCGGCGTCCCTGGCGCTCAGGTGGGCAATGGAGATTCCGGGCGGGGCCTCCTCAAAGACGGGCAGCTCCGTCAGCGTAGTGTTGAAACGTGGCGCGTTGTCGTTGATGTCGCCGACGTCGATGATGACGGTGGCCGAGGCGTTGAGGGGTCGCACGCCCCCGTCCATGGCCTTGACCTTCAGTGTGATTCTGCTGAAGGCCTCGCGGTCCAGGGACTGCACGGCCACCAGGGTGCCGTTTCTGTAGAGCTGGAAGACCGAGGAGCCCAGACCCGACTCCAGGAAGAAGCTGACCTGCCGACAGGGAGGCAGTGGTCAACATAGGAGAGGAATGGTCCGTGAAGACATTAGCGTACTTGACAGGGGAAAATGTCCTAGTTAGATGAGAGCAAATTTGTGTTAATACTTACCAGAAGGGACGAGGGATTAATGTGGGAGATGCAAAAGAAAAAATGGCTCCAGGTCACTTCACTCATGGACTACTTCCATAAAATTTCAAAAGGACGTTGCAATATACTGAGTATACAACAACAAACTGTCCTAAATGACGGGGGCAATGCAGCCTGTGCATTTTTTACCCCATCTTTTCCACTTCATTTTGTCTCTCTCTAGTCTTCATCGTCGCGGTGAAAGCCTCCTCCTCCTCCTCTTGATCACCCACCCATTCCTCTCCTCCCGTTCCTACTGCTACTGCATGCCTACCTCAGCGTTGGTGCCGACGTCAGCATCCGTGGCGGAGAGTCGTGTGACGTAGTAGGGCGTGGCGCTGCCCTCGCTGACGGTCTCCATGTAGACGTCTTGAGAGAAGACAGGCGCGTTGTCGTTTTCGTCCGACACCAGCACCGTGAACCAGGCGCTGGCGCTGAGGGGGGGCGAACCTGCGTCGTGACACGTCAGACTGACGTTGTGCATCGCCTTCTCCTGCAGAGCAAAAAATTCGTCACGTGACTGGGAGGTCAGATCGACCAAGAGGTCTAGCAGCATTTGGGGGTGGGGGGTGGGGTGGGGGGTGGGGGAAGCAAGAAAATGAGCCGTGGAGAATACAGAGACAGCCTAGTTTAAAACATTATTTTAAAAAACTACATGAAAGTCCAAGATATTAAGCATGCCCAAGATAAACAACAAACACACAAGCAAGGAACCAAACAACGCTTCCACTCCTGCATCTTAATTAATCCCCCACCCTCATCAAAATCACCCCAATTCCCCAAACAACAAAGAATGGTATTTAATTGATTGAAAGAAGTCATTTTCATTTCAAAGAACCGTCGGCGGTTATAAGCATCCAGTTTCCTTACGTCAGAAGAAAGCTGCATTTTACTCCCAACCGTTTGGTTTTAAGTCATTCCGGATAAACAAAAACCACAACAACTCGTAAAAACTTTGACTTTCATCTAGATAATTAGAGCGTATAAGCATCACAACAAAAAAGATCTCAGACTAAAGTACGAAGCGCTTGAACCATTATTTTATTACACCTGATGAATCAACGACACAACCACTATCGCTACCACTACAACAATCACGACAACATCACCACCATATCGAAAACAAAATAATTATAATCGCTATCACCTTTGGCCACATTAAAAAATAACCACCAGCATCACCAGCACCACCACCGGTACCATGCACCAGCACCACCAGCACCATCAGTACCACCTCCACCACCATCAGTACCACCTCCACCACCATCAGTACCACCACCACCACCACCACCACCAGCACCACCACCACCATCAGTACCACCACCACCACCACCACCACCACCATCAGTACCACCACCACCACCACCACCACCACCACCAGCACCACCACCACCACCAGTACCACCACCACCACCAGCACCAGCACCAGCAGCAGCACCACCACCACCAACAGCACCACCACCACCACCACCACCACCACCGACGACGACAACAGCCTTTCCACTGACCTCTCTGTCGAGCGGTTCCACCACGATGGCCTTGTACTCGTCCACATTGAGGCGCTGCAGGGCGAAACTTTCACGTGACTCCGTGCAGGTCACGATGCCATTGGCCCCAGAGTCGGGGTCGAGAACCCGGATGTGGGCCACGGCGCTGCCCAGGCTGGAGAATTCCGAGGTGCGAGCCTCACCGTCTCCAGAGAAGGTGTCCACCTCGATGGTGGGCGGGTTGTTCTCTGTGTCCTGCACATGCACCTGCAGACAGACAGTCACGGTCACAATCTGTCACATTGTCACACAGTCACTTGCTCAGAAACATACTATTTGTGAAAGATTCAGACATATAGTCTCAGTCAGTCTGTCACATTGTCCCAGCCACATGTCACAGAAACAATCCGTTTTAAAAATTCAGACAGTCACACTGTCACGTGCACAATAACAGAATCAGTCCTTCACATTTACATGGATACACTCGCAGACGGTCACTGGAGGCACAGGAGCCCGTGTCCTGGGAGGAAGCAAGCCAGGGAATAGAGGTGCTAGTGTACTCGAATAGCGACCCTAGGCAGATCTTCTGCTGCAGCTAGATGTCCCTATCGATGGACTTGTAACTAGGAATGCATATGGATGTGGTGTACTCACACCAGCCGCTCTTTGTGCAACATTTGACTTTTTTAATTAACCGCTTCTCCTTCTCAAATTTTCTTTCGGAACTAGTGTTTTGCTTCTGTCTCTGATCTTTCATCCTCCCCCCCTCTGACCGATGCTCTTCAACCTGCTAATATCCTTGCCTGGTATTCTCCCCATCATCCAAAATCCTCCTTCCCCTTCCCTATCACCCCCCCCTCCCCCCCTGCCGCAACCCCTAAGCAGCACACATATATACATAAACAAACAGCACACACACAAATACCAATACTTGGTATGTATTGGTATTTGTGTGTGTATGTGCATGTGTGTATGTGCGCGTGTATGTGTGCGTGTGTGTTGTTTGTATATTTATATATGTATACACACAACACACACGTTCACACACACACCCTGAAAAAAACCCATCCGCACCAAAATATACTATGTGAATCATTGGACTCTCTTTATTATCCAGTGGGTACATCTTTACATCCTCTCTCTCTCTCTCTCTCTCTCTCTCTCTCTCTCTCTCTCTCTCTCTCTCTCTCTCTCTCTCTCTCTCTCACACACACACACACACACACACACACACACACCTGCACGGTAGTTCTGGCGGTCAGGCTAGGCACACCGCCGTCGCTGGCCTCCACCAGGAGGGAGATGGTGTTGCCAGACTCGTACTCCAGGGAGCGTCGCACGCTCAGTCTGCCGGTCTGGGGCTCCAGCCAGAACAGGCCCACCACGTGGTCGGGCTGACGTGGGGCAAAGGCGTAGGTCACTTTGCCGTTGTCCCCAACGTCCAAGTCACGTGCCTGTAACGTTACGGCAGTGACGTTGATGGCTGCCGTCTCGGAGACGTTGACGGCGTAGATGTCTTTGGAGAACGTTGGGGTGTTGTCGTTAACGTCGACTACCTGCACCGTCACTGTCACCGTGCCGTTCCGTGTGGGCAGTCCTCCGTCCTCCGCCACCAGGACCAGGGAGTGGCTGTGGGAACAGAGAGGAGACAAAGCGGTGAGCGACAGTGCATAGATGATACAGCAAGTTGGAAAGGAAGGATTCCATGGAGATGGGACAACATCAAACCAGTTTGAATTATGACATAATGGTTGCCAAATACCCACAATTACAACGGTTTTCGAATAAGTTTAATTATAAATGGTTTATGGAGTGTTGGTGATGAGCCAACTACGGAAATACCCCTGTCAAATAATCCATTTTCCAGATTAAGAGGGCATCGAATGCCCTCCTCCCTGAGAAAGCGAACAATTACTAGTCCCCACTCTGACTGACCTGGACGCTGCTTCCCTGTCCAGGCGGGCGGACAGCTGCAAGTAGGGGGGACCGAGAGCCCCGGGTGTGGGCGACACCAGCCGGAAGTGCGGGTTGGTGGAGGCCAGTTTGTAGGTCAAGGCCGAGTTCGGACCCTCCATGTCTCTGTCCTGGGCAGTGGGCAGCGTGTAGTTGGTCTGCAGCGCCGCGTTCTCCTGGAGGCAGTAGCAGGGGTGGTTGGTGGATGGATGCATGATGGATACATGAACAGATGGATGAACGGGCGAATGGATGGACGAACGGATGAATGGATGGATACATGATGGATAGACGGACGGATGGACGGACGGATGGACGGATGGACGGACGGACGGATATACGGACGGACGGACGGATGGACGGACGGACGGATGGATGGATGGTTGCATGGGTGGATGGACAGACGGATGGACGGATGAATGAATGAATGAATGGATGCAAGGGTGGATGGATGAACAGACGGATGGATGAATGGACAGACGGATGGATGGATGGATAGATGCATGGATGGATGCATAGATGCATGGATGGACAGAACGATGGATGGATGGCTGCATTGATGGATAGACGAATGCATAGTTGGAGGAACGACCGACCAAAAA
Source organism: Theodoxus fluviatilis (assembly GCA_034096865.1). Taxonomy (NCBI): domain Eukaryota; kingdom Metazoa; phylum Mollusca; class Gastropoda; order Cycloneritida; family Neritidae; genus Theodoxus; species Theodoxus fluviatilis. The sequence continues at coordinate 29,652 of JAWQFJ010007810.1, forward strand.
AACAGAGGGGTTGACGGATGAAGAAATGGACGAATAAATGGATGGATGGAGGAATGGATGGATGGAATGAAAGACGGGATGAATAATAGACGGCATGGAGAGTATTTGGCAAAGGAGTAATTGGCAAAGGAGTAAGGCAATGAGGAGTAAGGCAATAAGGAGTAAGGCAATGAGGAGTAAGGCAATGAGGAGTAAGGCAATAAGGAGTAAGGCAATAAGGAGTAAGGCAATGAGGAGTAAGGCAATAAGGAGTAAGGCAATGAGGAGTAAGGCAATAAGGAGTAAGGCAATAAGTGGTGGAATGGAAAAAGATGGAAGGGCAGGGGAAGTTGGGTGTGTGGCAGGACTGAATGATCAGTAGGGTAATGCTGAACGAGTGAAAACGTGAACAGAGAGAAAGAGACATAGACGTACGAATAATACGAATACATGCAATTCTGATTAATGAACGAAAGAACGAATGATACACGAAACGAATGCATAACTGCATGACTGAGTGATGCGAAAAAGGAATGAATAGTAAATGTGCGCATTAAACATGAACAAATCATCCATACACACACATAAAATTTGACTGAACGGGACTAGTTATGGACCAGGTTCAGGCGAAGGATGAGAAGTCGGGGTCACATCTCTCACAAACACAACACGTCCTTGACGCAGCGCTCGACTCGTGCACTGCAAGCTACAAGCCCTACACGACACTCGCAGTTTGCCCAAGGCAACACGGCTCTTCTCTGGAGAGCTCTCACATAGGGGTCGGTGCAGATGGCAGCGCTCGGGGCCCCCAGGCTTCTGGGAGGAAGGGAGGAACTGAGAGAGAGGGGGAGAGAGGGGGGGAGGGAGGGGGGGGAGGGAGGGACGGAGAGAGAGACAGAGAGAGACAGACAGAAAGAGAGAGAGAGGGAGGGAGAAAGAGAGAGAGAAAATCAGGGTTATGTTAGAGAGCCAGGGTCGATAGGATCGCCGCGAGGGCAAACTCAATCAACATTCATGCACTGCCTCTCGCAGCGCGTCTTTTCAATTTCAGTTTAATCAGTTTATCCAAGGTCTGATTCTCGCGTGACGACATCCAATGAAATTCTTTTCTGCCTGATTGATGAATTCAAGGCGCCTTAATTACATTTAGCCATGGAAAGATTATTTTGATGCGACAATTTTCCCTTCTGTAATGACCAATTGACCTTCAGTACAGAGAATGCACGGCTCTCCTCTGTCGTGCGCTACTTGTCCTCCTCCTTCCTTTGGTCCTCCTCCTCCTCCTCCGCACCTCTCGATCCTCCTTCTCCTCCTCCCTTTGGTCCTCCTCCTCCTCCGCACCTCTCGATCCTCCTTCTCCTCCTCCCTTTGGTCCTCCTCCTCCTCCGTACCTCTCGATCCTATTCTCTCCCTCACATTCCCTTCCTCTGTGCGAACGCGTGTGAGCATGCCTGTGTTTGTGTGTGTATGTGTGTGCTTGCGTGTCTCTGTTATGTTGCTATATGAGGCAGCATGTCTCTATAAGTGCATGTTCGTATCTGTGCGCGTTCGTGTATGTTTGTGTGCTCTCGTCTACCTCTGAGTATATGTGTGCGCGTGCGCCTGCATACATACATGCATGCATGCCTGTCGCCTGCCCCTCCCCCTCTTCTCTCTGTCTCACTTTCTCTTTCTCTCCCCCTCAGTCTATCTCATGCGGGCATGCACAACCACAAAAGCTCTCATGCACACAACACACACTTACAAACAAACATGCACGCACGCACATACACACTCGCGTGCGTGCTCACATACATACATACACAGGCACGCACACGACACACACGATCACACACATACATGCATCCACACATGCACACACGCACACACACACTGCACGTTACCTGTATGGACAAGGTATAGGCGGAGCTGGCAAAAGTGGGATCGTTGTCGTTGATGTCGCGCAGCACGACAGACACGGATAGCTTTTTGAAGAAGGACCCCAGGTTGGCCTTGGCCACGAGCTCCAGACTGAGCTTGCACACCGAGATGTAGGAACACAGCGCCTCTCTGTCCAGTCGACTGTGGAGGGACAGAGACACACCTTGTAAACGGCGATTGAGGAAAGAATGAGGAATCAAGATACAAAAAGGGAATGACGAAAGTTCTACAGAACCTGTATCTGTACAATGCATGGATTTTGTCGTTATCGTCGTCGTCCTCCTCCTCCTCGCTTCGAAAGTATTAATAAAGGGAGCTCTACTTCTGCTAAGCAGATTTGGTTGTGACAATTCAAAATGGGTGTTTGAAATTAGTCAAAATATATATCATCAAATCGAATTGTGTGTGTGTGTGTGTGCTTGTGTGTGTGTATGTGTATATATATATATATTTTCCGCCACAAAGAATGTTCCTCAACTCAGGTGAAAAAATGAAACCTGTTTATCTCGCGAGTACAATGATGCTGGTGACTCGTTTGCAAGAGTTATCGTTGTACTGGACAAGCCGCATTTCTAATCTGAACACAACAACCCCCCACCCACCCCCACCCACCCCCACCCACCCCCCAAAAAAACACAACATCACAAAAACCTCTGCACGCACTCAATGAAGCAAGGCTGGTGCATGCTGTTTAAAGTGTTTCCCAAGGCAAGGCTAGTGATAATGGGTGTGTGTATCACACTGGTTTGATGAGAACTGCGAAGACATCAAGCAGTTACTGGATGAGAAACACCACCTCCACCAAGCTTGCCTCAATTACCCCAAGTCCACGGCAAGGAGAGATGCGTTCTACAACATACGCAGAACTGTACAGCAAAAGCTCCGTCAGATGCAGGACAATTGGCTCAGCAACAAAGCCGACGAGATCCAAGGATATGCAGACAGGCATGACTATAAGAACTTCTACAACGCCTTGAAAGAAGTGTATGGCCCCACGTCCTCAGGATCAAACCCCCTCCTCAGCGCAGACGGTAACATACTCATCACAGACAAAGAGAAGATCTTGGAGAGGTGGGCCGAACATTTCGACAACATCCTAAATCGCCCTTCGACAATCAACGAAGAAGCCATCAATCGTCTCCCACAAGTGCCCACCAACGAAGCTCTGGATGACCCCCCATCCTTGCTTGAGACCCAGAAAGCAATTTGTCTTCTCTCCAGTGGCAAAGCACCTGGTTCAGATGCCATACCAGCTGAGGTCTACAAGGAGGGGGGAACAGCCCTGACTGAAAGGCTCCACCAGCTGTTTCTCTTGACGTGGGAGCAAGAAAGGATTCCGCAGGATTTCAAAGATGCCTCCATTATACATCTCTATAAGCGAAAAGGAAATAGACAGGCTTGTGACAACCATAGAGGCATATCACTGCTTTCTATCGCAGGAAAGATCCTTGCCAGAATCCTGCTCAACCGCCTCACAGCCCACCTTGACCAAGGACTCCTGCCTGAAAGTCAGTGTGGATTCCGAAAAGAACGAGGAACCATCGACATGGTGTTCGCTGCCAGGCAGCTGCAAGAGAAATGTCAGGAGCAGAACTCCGACTTGTTCTCCACCTATGTTGACCTGACCAAGGCGTTTGACACCGTTAGTAGAGAGGGCCTGTGGAAGATCATGGCCAAGTACGGTTGCCCAAGGAAATTCATCGTCTTGGTGCAACAATTCCACGAGGGCATGCAGGCCAGAGTCCAGGACAGCGGAGAGTCATCTGACCCTTTCCCAGTCACAAACGGGGTCAAGCAGGGCTGCGTCCTGGCACCAACACTGTTTAGCCTAATGTTTTCCGCCATGCTGTCAGAGGCCTTCAGAGACGAGGACGTTGGTGTCAACCTGAGGTACCGCACAGACGGCAAACTGTTCAACCTGCGGAGGCTCCAGGCAAAAAACAAGGTTATGACAGACATCATCAGGGATCTGCTGTTTGCCGATGACTGTGCCCTCAACGCTGTCTCAGAAGCCGACATGCAACGAAACGTTAATCTGTTCTCCAGCGCCTGCACAAACTTTGGTCTGACGATCAGTACAAAGAAGACTGAAGTCCTCCATCAGCCCGCGCCTGGAAAGCCCTACGTTGAGCCCAACATCACTGTCAACGGCCAGAGACTAAACACAGTGAACCGTTTCACATACCTAGGCAGCACACTGTCTCAGAATGCTACCATCGATGACGAAGTAAACATTAGAATTGCCAGAGCCAGCTCCACTTTTGGCAGGTTATATCCAAATGTCTGGAACAGAAGAGGCATTACCACTCAGACCAAGCTGAAAGTATACAGGGCAGTGGTGCTCCCCACACTGCTATATGCATGTGAAACGTGGACTGTCTATCAACGCCATGCTAGAAAACTGAACCACTTTCACACAACAAGCCTCAGGAAGATCCTCGGCATAAAATGGCAGGACAAAATTCCAGACACAGTGGTACTGACCAAAGCAGGTCTCCCCAGCATCTTCACCCTCCTGATGCAGTCACAGCTTCGCTGGGCAGGACACGTAGTCCGGATGCCAGACGAGAGACTGCCAAAGAGACTCTTCTATGGCGAGCTCCAGCATGGCCAGCGGTCCCACGGTGGGCAAAAGAAGCGCTTCAAAGACACCCTGAAAGCTTCACTGAAAGCTTTTGCCATCAATCCAGACACGTGGGAACGGGCTGCAATGGACCGATCCACCTGGCGCTCTTCCATCCACAAAGGTGCCAAGACATGCGAGGCAAACAGGATCACTGCCGCAGAAAAGAAGAGGCAAGCCCGCAAGGCCCATGCTGTCAACCCCCCTGGAGACGTCCCACTTGTCCCATGTCCCTTCTGTTCCCGAACCTTCCGTGCCAGGATCGGCCTCGTTAGCCATCTGCGCACACACAGACAGAACCAGTCCCAGCAACCCCCCGGATGACTAGAGTGGTCCTCGTCGACTCGACGGACGAACAACATGTGAATGTGCGTGCATGTGCGTTTGTGATTTGAAACTTTCAGATAACCCCAAAAAGTTCAACAGTTGATGTAAAATCTAGGCACAATAAATACAAAATGGAAATAATAAAACATTCTGCCGTCGATTTAACATTTTCTTGGATTCCTAGAAATCGACACCTTTCCTGCTCCAGCTTTTCCTAAAGGCAAGAAAATTGACCTGTGCACCAGCTTCACGTGGCCATTCAATCACTGGCGTGTCCAGTCCCTCACTGCAAGCCTCCAATCAGAAAGCGGAAGCAGGGGGGTGATTTACCTGTGGACGTAGAGGTTGCTGGTGCGGTTGTCCAGGCGGAAGTATTGAGCATGCGGGTTGCCTTGGGTCAGCAGGCTATAACGCAGGTCCGTGAACTCCGACCCCGCCGTCTCCCTCAGATCCGAGTCGTTGGCGATGTTGGCCAGCAGTCCCAAGGCCCGCTCCTCGTCCACGAAGTACTGCAGACCCCCCACCTCCCTTCCCACCAACAGCAGCAGCAGTTGGCTCAGCAGCATCCCTCCCCTAAGCCATCTTCTCGAAGTTTCCACCCCCACACTTGCCATTCTGTGTGGAGTAGTCAGTCAGATTCCTCTCGCTGTCACCTGTCTTCTCCTACCATGCCAGTCTCCCACTGTGTCAGTTTCAGGTTGAAGCTTTCATTCCCGGACCTGCAGAGCAGAAAACATTGGGATCGTGAAAGAGAAGTGCTATTGTACATGAGTACACATCCATAAAATCATACACGAACAAGATATCATAAAAAAGCAGAATTTCTTTGACATGTTTGAACGCTTGCACTGAATAGGAAACCGCAAAATTTACAATGCATTTGATGAGTTTATTTTAAATAAAAACTTTTAAAAATTGGATTCTCTTTCGTTTTGTAAGTCAGTGTCCAGTTTTGTATTAGAAACTATAAAAGAAACCAAATAACTTTATCTTTAAAAGAACTATTTGGTTTCTTTGTCATAAACTAAGCAGGTTAACAAAAGCAGTTGACTAGTAATTTGAGGGCCGTCCTCCTGCGATTTTTACTATAACATTGTATTTGAAAGATGTTTAACTAATACCATAATGTTTCTGTGACAAATCACCTCCTACATGCCTTTTCCACATTACTACTCTCAGTTTATAAACTGGGTAGTACTCATATGTATACTTTGAAAGAGTTCACAAACTTTTCTGAGATCCATGAGCTCTTCTTCGTTATAAATGAACAACAACTCAGGGTCGAAATGAGACCAAGACCAGTTGATTTCTAGCGTGGGTTATCGGCCGTCCGCACGTTGCCTTGTTGAGTGACCATGGTCTACTGGTCTCTAAGATTTCTACTATCATGACTGCAGTGAGACCAGTGACATCCTCGCTTTGAATTCAACGCAAAAATTGCCACCAACTGTCTTGACACGTGCGTTTCCCAACTTCACTACAAGTTCCCGCCACAACTTATCACACAATGTTGAAAACCAGACCCTTTAAAAACATATGCTCTCTCTCTCTCTCTCTCTCTCTCGCGCGCGCGCGCGCGCGCGCGCGGCTCTCTCTCTCTCTCTCTCTCTCTCTCTATCTCTCTCTCTCGTTCTCTCTCGTTCTCTCTTTCGTTATCTCTCTCTCTCGCTCTCTCTCTCTCTCGCTCTCTCTCTCTCTCGCTCTCTCCCTCTCTCTCTCGCTCTCTCTCTCTCGCGCGCGCTCTCTCGCTCTCGTTCTCTCGCTCTCGCTCTCTCTCGCTCTCGCTCTCTGTCGCTCTCTCTCGCTCTTTCTCTCGCTCTCTCTCTCTCTCTCTCTCATGTGTGCGGGCTACACATGCACGCGCATTCACATTCGAACATATAAACACACGCGGACATACCACGCGCGTTGTCGGTCGACAGTGTGACATCAGTGAGTACAAAGACAACCACCTCAGCAACCGGACCCGGGCCAAAGGCGAGGAGATCTATTGTAAAAGCTGCTCATTGGCGGACCTACTTCTGGTGCAATTCAAATTTGCTTTTGGTGACAGCACCGTGACTGCCATACACAAACACCACTCCATCACAGGTCGTCCCAGTCAAAGGAAAAAAAAAATATTCCCGACACCAGGGGTCGCTCACTGCAGACCTTTTTGATCACAAGACCGGTAACTCATCCCTGACAGCTTCCGGCACGCCATCAATCACGTTGCTAGAGCCTCCTAGGACAACAGAGAAGCATGCTTCATCATCGGCCATCATCGGCAATCATCGGCTGTCACCGTCAATCACTGGCCAACATCGACTAAGTTCGGCGCCTTTTATCAGTGACGGGATGGGGAAGCAGGTGCGTTGTTGCCAGCTCCGAAAGAAGCCCGGATGACCAGACAAAAGGGAGAGAGCTTTTTTCCCACGAGCTCGGGGTGAAAAACAAGAGGGACAAAGTATGGGTGACCAAGCATCTGCTGAAGAGGCTAAGTGGAGAAAAGGTTTTGTTGTCGTTGAGTTGGTTTTCTCTCTCTCGCCATAGCCTAAACTGCGAAGCATTAAAGGGAAAGAAAACGTTACATCGCAACGTTGTTCAAGTTGTTGCTCCTACGCAAGACTGGTCTATCCCGTCGGCATTCAAACTTCAACGCCCATGAAACCAACTAAACTCGACGATGCAACAATACTATAAGCAGGATTTCAAAGTGGATTCAGGCAGGATTCTCTTATTTAAGGGGTGAACGAAGAACAAAGGCAGCAAAAGAAAACAAAAAATTAACTGTAGTAACATGTTATCGTTAGCTTAACGTAGCCTCCTTTTACACTACGTTTCAGAACAATAACTGGTCTAGGAGATGCCTTTTGTATAATACTATCTGTTTACGTACGGGAGGAAAAAGGACCATCCAAACGACAGTTGCTCGATTGCCAGCTTCACAAGCATTCAGCGTGGCTGAGACTAGTGAATATAGTCTCAGCAACAGGTTGGTCACGTGATAGCCTAAATTCTTCCATAACATGCATACCACCGTTCTGAACACAGAGTCTCAGCCACGCTGAATGCCATATCACATCGTGAGTGTATTCCTCCGCTTGTTGTGATACACTCGATACTGGCAGCCATTTTTCCGTCAGTTCATTTTCTAAACATCGATTTCCCATGAATGTAAAACTTGTATGCGGTAAAATTCGAATCACAAGAGTGTAATATTGTGAACTCTACTAATTATAAGGACTTTGAATACAACAGCAATATTTATACTTCATTGAGCGAGTAATGCAACCAATCCCGTCTGCATAATCATTTGGACCGATACACACAGAAACCCGCTGAGTGCTTTTGCTGATGAGGAATCATTAATTTAATGTATGCTTAGAAGGATTAAACTTAGAAAAACTGCTTCTGAGCTATCCGATAATATCGAACTTCGGAATCGGACGGATTCCTACAGAAGAAACTTCCATTCGATTAACGTTCAACACAGACGGAATGTAGGTTAAATCACTTACTGACTCCATCAGTCGATACACGAATGATCGAAGTGTGGAGCTCGTCAAACAGTGTGAAGGCAGTTAGACCACAGGTTCCGGCCAGAAAGCAATTACTTGCGAGAGTATAACCATAGATTCACGAAACCAGCCCGGAGCCATAGGAATCCTTTTCGCTGCGTTTATAGTAGGTCCAAAGATTGCGTGTATTACTATATACACAATCGCACGTGCTCAAGGCAGTTTGCAACCTTTTAGACGACGTTCGCGCTAAAAGTAGTTCTCAAATGATTTCCTGAAAATCTCATAGATTAGTTTTATTAGAACACCAAATTTGTGTTTATCTATCGGGATAAATAATTGGAATGAAATAGAATCGCCTCTTTTTACTCTCAATGGTCTTCTGATCATGTTGAATTTTGATTGGTAAAATCATTGGAATGTGGAGACGAAGTCACGTGACCAACCTGTGTCAGAGATACTACTATATCTCTGTGTTCAGAATGCTTCACAAGGTGGACATTCGAGACCGGTTCTCTACTTTGCCCCGTTCAGTGAGGTCAGAGCGAGGCTGGGAGCCGATCGTCCACGTCAGAGGTGGCTGTGACTGATGGCAGCGCCCTCTGGTGATTTCCGCGCGGAGGATGATGGGACGGCTGTCTCCTTTGTCCTTCTTCGCCCGCTTCTTTCCCGCGTCTGTCCGCCGTTCCCGCCAACTCAGTCCTATCGCTTTCAATGCGGCTTCGTAATGACGGCGGCGACTTGCACAGGTTCAAAGCCAAAACTGAAGATCGCCCTGTGCTTATTTAGCGGATGGCTTGTCACCGCTGGGAGTTCCGGTAAGAAGATGAGGCTGTGGTTTACAGCGGAACGTCCCAGGAGGAAGGCGACAAGGCGCTGTGTTGAGTTTTGCATGACCAGGGAAAACGATCCGACACCTTCAAAGGCGCTTCAGATCGATCAAAAGCGTGATTAATGCTTGGTGGTCTTGTAGCCTAAAGAGCTTCCCATGGTGTAGCGGTCCTGCCAAGATAAATGGCATCCTCCCTGAATGTTTCATGACGTGAAGTCTCGCTCGACAGCCCATCCACCCGCAATGCCAAGGGTTCACAGGCTGGGACTGATTGCTACGCATGGTTTACCCCCGTAGTCAATTACATCAGAAAATGGCCCATGAAAAATACAATAGAGACGATGATATGTTACAGTCAGACAAAGATCGTTGTGAAAACTACACGTGCTGTCTTTGTACTCAATGCGTACCGTAACATGTGTGGTAAGCGTACGCGCAGGCTTTGCACATGTTTTAAATTTTATCCTCGATTCTCCAATTTCCAAACTGAATATTCAATGTGGAAAGAGATCAGACCTTTTTTTAATACACGAGATTTTCAAAGCAATTATGATTTCAAAAAGTAAAGATTCCATCGGCATAACGATTTACGGATCTCTTTTGAAACGTTATAATTTGTGTATTGCCTTCTCAAATGAGCTTGCCTGGTAATACTAATAATCATGAACAAACGAAATCTTCAAAGTTCCCGTAAAAACGTTAGAACTACAGATTTTGTCAGAAGCAAACCAACATCTGCTACCATTTACGTACGGACGTCCTTTGAAGCGAAAGGAAAGCCAGATATTTAGTGTACCGCCCTCCCTAATGAGCTTCCCTATCCTCAGACTGACCAGGGAGCACGTGTCGGACACGACCAAGCTCAATACTGCAGGACACCGCCATCCATCACTGCAGTCTCCTCCACAGCCAGGCCGCGGGCATCGGACACTGGCAACCACTGAGGACTCGAGGTAGTCGCCACCCTCCACCCAGCTACCCAGCTATCAACTTCCACATACCAACCACCCATTTCATAGCCAGCCACATTATGGTACTAACACTACAGTTAAGTCTATACAGCTATCCATAATACAGCCGTCTGCCTCACAGCTACCCACACCACGGCTGCCAATATCGTATCTGCCTCCACCCAGCCAACATCAGTACAGCTATTCACAACACGGCTGCCAATATATCGTATCTGCCTCCACCCAGCCAACATCAGTACAGCCATTCACAACACGGCTGCCAATATCGTATCTGCCTCCACCCAGCCAACATCAGTACAGCCATCACAACACGGCTGCCAATATCGTATCTGCCTCCACCCAGCCAACATCAGTACAGCCATTCACAACACGGCTGCCAATATCGTATCCGCCTCCACCCAGCCAACATCAGTACAGCCATTCACAACACAGCTACCCACACCACGGCTCCCAATATCGTATCTGCCTCCACCCAGCCAACATCAGTACAGCCATTCACAACACACCCATCCAGGCCGCGGCACCCACATCACAGCCGTCAACAACGAAACTACCACGTCGCAAGCATGCACATTACAGCCACCCCCGTACTACAACCACTCGCATCACAGCCGACCACACCACAGCAGCTCACTTCTGAGCTACTCACCCACCACCTCTCCACTTCGCAACCACCCATTTTACAGCCAGCCCTATTTCAATCGTCATACTCTGGGCCACTGGCCGTGCACTTCACAGCCACCGAGCTCAACAGCTGTGGTCATGCTTCACCATTGGCGTGGACAATGACAGGCACGTGAGCAGAATGACAACGACTGCAGATAGCGCCATGCCAGATAGGGCTCCCCAATCTCCATGCAAAGGCAATAAAGTGGCTCTGCAGATGTATCAACACAACGTGTCACGTCTGAATGAAATATTAAGCACCTTCCCGTGAAGTTCCACGTAATGAATCTTATTTCATGTTAATACCGAATTTTCATTTAACTTTGAACAAGTGATGCATCTTACCTCGATTTGCACAAGCTTTTCCGCCACAAAGAATGTTCCTCAACTCAGGTGAAAAAATGAAACCTGTTTATCTTGCGAGTACAATGATGCTGGTGACTCGTTTGCAAGAGTTATCGTTGTACTGGACAAGCCGCATTTCTAATCTGAACACAACAACCCCCCACCCACCCACCCCCACCCCCACCCACCCCCCAAAAAAACACAACATCACAAAAACCTCTGCACGCACTCAATGAAGCAAGGCTGGTGCATGCTGCTTAAAGTGTTTCCCAAGGCAAGGCTAGTGATAATGGGCCCCTCTTCAAAGGCGGCGTATCAGCCTTGGTGCAAGGCTAAGAGCATCGCTAGTCCCCACTTCTGACAAGACCAACCGCATTCTGAACACAGAGATGTAGTATCTCTGACACAGGTTGGTCACGTGACTTCGAATCCACATTCCAATGATTCTACCAATCAAAATTCAACATGATCAGAAGACCATTGAGAGTAAAAAGAGGCGATTCTATTTCACTCCAATTATTTATCCCGATAGATAAACACAAATTTGGTGTTCTAATAAAACTAATCAATGAGATTTTCAGGAAATCATTTGAGAACTACTTTTAGCGCGAACGTGTCTATAAGGTTGCAAACTGCCTTGAGCACGTGCGATTGTGTATATACAGTAGTCGCCGCTTATTAAAAACACATTGGGACCGAACAAAAGTGTTTTTAATAAGCGGCGTTTTTATTAACCGGTACTTCCCGCTTCACCAAGCTGTTGCGTTTCTTCCACCTGTTAAACCACCCATTTGTAGCTTTGAATTCGGAGCGACCAAGCTGGGAAGCAATCTGTTCCGCCTTCTGACACAGGATTGGGCCGTTTACATGTGTGTTGTTCGCTTGGATAGAGTCCGAAGATTATGCAGACGGGATTGGTTGCCTTACTCGCTCAATGAAGTATAAATATTGCTGATGTATTCAAAGTCCTTATAATTAGAAGAGTTCACAATATTACACTCTTGTGATTCGAATTTTACCGCATACAAGTTTTACATTCATGGGAAATCGATGTTTAGAAAATGAACTGACGGAAAAATGGCTGCCAGTATGGAGTGTATCACAACAAGCGGAGGAATACACTCATGATGTGATATGGCATTCAGCGTGGCTGTTCAGAACGGTGGTATGCATGTTATGGAAGAATTTAGGCTATCACGTGACCAACCTAGTGCTGAGACTATATTCACTAGTCTCAGCCACGCTGAATGGACCAACCGAGGGGACCCCGGCTCCTTGAAGACAGTCCAGAAGCTGCTCAGTGACGCAATGGAGAGGTGTCACATGTCAAAAGGCTAATTCTAGTGATAGCAACGCCCCCTATCGGATTGAATGTAGGAGAGACAATCCCCAGAGCCCACGTGTCTTGTCTGCTATCATGCTGATGGGCAGCTGATGACGGGAGACCGGCTGCACGCGATAGGAACGGAACAGATCATTGGTGAACAAAAGGGGAGCTACCCAAGAGGATAACCACCTCTCCACAGTGGAGGGAAGGCAGGGAACCGAGTGACCGTTGAGGAGAGTGAAGTTCGGACACCTGATACCCCTCACACTGCCCTTTCTCTCGCCAGAAACCCATTATCTTGTAACAGGATACCTCTGGTAACTGTCGACCAGTGGTCAGGAGAGAGGGGTTTGTTGACAGCAGCATGGATGGCGAGGTTTGCCAGTAGCGGCCTTGTTCCATTGATACCGTATCGTGGTAGCCATTAGCTCCTCGCTCACAGCCACGGTCACTGTTCACCACAACAAACAAACTCTGCTAATGCACTTAGCTACCGGACACAAACTAAGCGGTCAGTCATTGGCCAGGATAACTAAGCAAGCCCCATGATCAAAGAACTCTGATGTACTTGAATTTTTATCAAATCACGACCCACGTGTACACATCGGCGTAGCCGTGGTAACGGTTTTGGCCACCACTGAGTGCATGCATGATGTCGTCGCCTGGTTCCTACACAACAAACGCCGGGGTACTCTCCACCCACCTGGGACCAGCACCGCTGATGAAAGACAACCAACTCTGCACAGATTGCCCTGCCACTGTTGACACGCCACACCTACACGTCGAGGGGAAAGCTGACGCTGTTCATCAGAGAGGCAGCGCTAATCTGGTAAACCGGCGCCACGGCGGCGGGGGAAATGCGCTCTGCCGAGCCACTCAAAACAAACACATTTGTTCCCGTGGGCAAAAGACGTTGTCCTGATTCTATTAGCACTCGGCCCCGCCACGGAGGCCGTGTTGTCCCAGCCAGAGCGCGGCGAGCGGTGGTCGCCACACATACGTCCTTGCAGATCAAAGACGGCGACAGATGACGCAGCCAATGGCGCCCTCTCCCCTCCGCCATCTAAGACGCTGCCCAAACATGGCGCCACAACGCCTACCGGAGATCCCCGGCCACGATCGCCGCCCCAGCTGCCCGGCAAACATCGGCAACCTTCGTGTGTTTCCGTGAATTACCGACTTGGCACTAGGGGCACGCTGAAACCCTGACCTCAATCGGATTTTTTCCAGTAATACACTGCAGATTGCGATAGTTGTCACGGAAGAAGCGTAGTGAAGGCAAGGAAACGTCATTTGGGAGAAAGATCGACTGAGTCATTGTCATCTACACGCTCATCGTTAGCATTCTCTGCCTTGCCACGGCTACCAGTGCTACAGTCAGCAATTTCTGTCACAACAATCATTACCGCAGTTATTCGTTTCCAAGCATTACATCCCAATACATTTTTAATTGACAAGAAAGACATAAATGAAAAGAAGCTGAGCTTCGGTGTGATCCCCACTGGGATGTCTTTGTAAAATAATATTACTAAAGGTCAATAAAACACCGAAGGTTCGAGTCATGGTTGTAGCTTAGAAAGTTTGGAAAAGAGACTTTGACTGGCACTAATGTGGCACATCTCCCAGAGCTCAATGGGTCCACTTCAGACAGCAACACAGACTTTCACAGCCCGGGGGACGGCTGGCCGAGCAATGGTTGAGTCAGATCTTCACGGTGAGCAAATAGTGAAATGCGCGATTCTTTGCACTCCAAAGAAGAGGTCACGCCGCCGAGCAAACGTCAATGTTTGTTGTTGCTCATATCACACACGACCTGCCACGACCCTCAGACTTGGTAGGACTTGAGACAACAATGTCCAGTGATATACCTATTACTTTCAGCTTTTTACCTAGGCCACACCAAAAATGTTGTGGTTCCTTTAAAACGACCGACCCAATAATGTTCTGCCGGCCCTAAACTTTTCCCCAATCATGCCAAAAGAAAGAAAGAAAGAACGAAATCGACGGTAACCAACAAACTGCGTGCTATCCCATATTCCCCTACCAATAAGCACTCAGGGAATGTATTATTTGAGTTTTGTTATAAACGTTTATAATGAATGAAAGGAATACAGTAAGAATGACAGGTTGGTTCGTGTTCAACCTGACTTCTAAAAAGAAGAAAAAAGCTCAGGCCGACCTACCAACCTAATGTTTGGGCCATGTTACTTTAACCACGACTTTTTTTAATGGCCTTACACACTACTACAACCCCACCCCCTATCTTCACTTCCCCCTTCCCCATTGCAACATTCTCACCTCACTTCCTAACTCCAAAACTCTACGTCTACACAAAAACATCTCCCCCACCCCTCCCTCCTTCCCTCCCTCCCTCCCTCCCTCTGCCTACTGCCTTACCGCCACGCCATCACAACTCCATGACACCCTGTGTTGTGGCAAATATCAGCTCTGTTCGTTCAAGAGTGAATCCAAGTGCTGTGTGTTTGGACAAAGCGTTACGAGCAGTGAGTCGCCCCACGGGTGTTGCTGTGCCACTTACAGCCCTCCAATGCAGACCTCAAGTACTTTGTGTCAACAGACTACTGGCTCCTCTGGGCCGAGTGATGCGACGCTTCCGTGTCTAGACAGTCTCGCTACAAGCCAAAAACAAAGCTTAAAGGAACGCTCGCTCCAGAATCCTAGGGTCAGCACGGTCACGCCTCAATGAGCAGCAGAGGAAGGTTGAGTGAGCTGTGTCCGCATGTGCCGAATACAAGAGCGATGGAACATTTGGGCGTACTTGCAAACCGAAAGTCCACGAAAATACTCTCAATATATCGTCCTCTCACTCTGATACTGAGAGGCACGGCATTAGACTGGGGAAAACAAATGGAAAATGAGTCTGAAATAACAATGAGTCTGAAAATACTCCTTCAGTTGGGGGCGGGGGGGGGGGGGGGGGGGGGGGGGGGGGCCTTACGCAAGCAATATAAAGTGGTGCGATGTCCGCACAAAATATTCTCACCTCACACTCCTAAAATCATGGCACTTAACTCTAAATGACAAAGACGACTGTGCATTGCGCCATATTTGACTTTAATGGGTTAAACAAAAGTGCGTTGTAGATAACTCTTGATACTGCTAGACAGGCAGAAGTGTGAATGGTTTCTAATCAGACACACAGCCAGGTGATTAAGGCGGAATGGACTCTAAGACAGACACTGTGTCGACCAGATTCGGCTGCTGCTTTCTTCTTGGATCAGTGCCTAATTCCCGTGGCGGACAACCAGTCCCTCTTGGCCATTGTCCGGTACGAGGAGCCGTTCACGCTGGAATGCAATCAGTTTCCACAACCCGACAGTTACTCTTACGCTCGCCATGATCTTCCTTTGTAGCGAAAGAGGCCCTCCACCAAGGCGAATGTCGGGAAAACTAATGGCTTCTCAACCACCTGGCACAAACGAAAGGCAGCCAGGGCGGTCAGTGTGAGGGAGGCCGTCCCCTTTCATCAGGCATCCCTACAAATTGGCTGGGATTGTACCCACTTCCCCAGCCAAGGACGGCCGCAGTGGTTACTTCCAGGTAACTGCCTCGCTGCCACAAAAGACTTTTTCGCCCTACCCTTTGGGTAGTCTGAGTTTGAACACTCTCCTGACCTCCTTCTGTCTCCAGGTGTGCACGTGCGTACTGTGTGTGTGTTTGTGCCCTTGTGTGCTGTCTCGTTGTGTGTGTGCGTGTGTGTGTGTGTGTGTGTTGTGTGTGTGTGAGAGAGGAGCGAGAAAGAGAGAGACGGAGAGAGAGAGGAGAGAGAGAGAGGAGGACAGACCTTACTCGCACACACACACAAATCCTCTCTCCTCTCTCTCTCTCTCTCATCTCTCTCCTCTCTATTGAGCACTCTGGCAACAGGCACGGATCGATCCCAAATGCCGTTGATCTTGAAGGCCAGGGCGGGGGAAGAGGAGGACTTGGGCCGTCGCTTGGCCTGGCTCCGTTCCCGCTCCTCGTCGCCACTGAAACAACACGACTCCGACCCGCACCAAGACGGTCCCGCCATTCTGCCCCCCCCGCCTCCATACCAGCCAGATCCCGAGCTGCTCAAGGCCCGCAAGGGATCTTGCCATGGAGACTTGACAGGTCGGAGTCGTGTCGGTGATTGCCCATCATGGAGTCCCGCGCCCCCAAACCCCCCATTTCTTCATCCTCCCCTCCCTCCCCTCCTCCTACTCCGGGGATTCCTCCAGCCGAAGACAACCCCTTTCTCTAGGGCCGCCCCGATTGATTCAGCCAAGCAATAGTGAAGGTGAACCTCCCCCTCATCCCACGCCAAATGATCTTCTGTGATGGGCTCCCTTTCCCATCCCTTCTAAAACAGAGGGCGTACCCCCTCCTCTTCGGCTGTTCCAATGTGTCAAGACCAGACTCGATGGAGAGAGGGGGAGAGTTTTTGGGGGGGAGGGGGGGGGGGGGGGGGGGGCTGGGGGGGATGGTGGGAGGGAAGGGAGGGGTGGAGGGATGGAGGGGGGGGGAGGAAGAGATAGGGAGGGGGGCGGGGGGGAGGAGAAGGAGGAGCGCGGGAGGAGAAAAAGGAGAAGAGGAGAGCGAAGAAGGAGAGGAGAAGGGTTGGAGAGAAACTCAAAAGAAAACGAGAGATAAGGTCGAACCCGAAATCGAATAGAAGTTCATAATTCTCCCATTCAAAAAGCCAACAAGCTGTTGTCATGGAATTTTTCCAACAGTAACATCGAGAGTTGATGGAGTTGAGTTCATCAGCAAACGCAGAGGTAAGTGAGTAGTTAAAAAACACTTTAATGTCTAAGGAAATCTGAAATCTGACTACATGATCAAATACGAAACCGCAAAATCGTCAGCCTGTTTTAGACCCCCCTTTTCTCTCTCTCTCTCTCTCTCTCTCTCTCTCTCCTCTACCTCTCTCTCTACTCTTATCTCTCCTCTCTCGCTCTCTCTCTCCTCTCTCTCTTTTTTCTCTCCTCTTTCTCTCCTCTCTCTCTCTCTTCTCTCTCTCTCTCTCCTCCTTCCCCCCCCCCCCCTCTTAAGAAAGGCACTACTGCCTAATTCACTACGCTTGAAAAATAAAGTTCGTTCGTTCGTTCTCTCTCTCATTACAGATTTTACTGTATGAAGTGGCCTGGAAGCAAGACGGGGCAGCTCACTAAAACTAGTGGTTACAAGGGGTCCGGGAGGAGACTCAATGTGTAGTTACACTCGAAGTGATGATGGAGGCGGCGATGATAATGATGGAGAAGTGTAGGGGGAGTCTAGGGAGCAGCTGGACAACGTATGGACGGACGGAGCAGCTCGAAGTTTCCATTCTCAGCTGGAAGTCGTGGCCACTGGTCTTTCGAGGAGAGGGAGAGGGGTAAACTTTAAGGTGTGGGGATGACTTTTCGGGATGGGGAGGAGGGCGCGGGGGGGGGGGGGGTTGAGTGAGGGGCGAGGGTCCGTACAATGCTAAGGCGGTGGCCGTCAAGACTTGGGGGTTGGCGACTGGGGGCTGCAGGGGGTGCTGCACTGATCGCACTCACAAAGGCGGGTGTCGGGCCCAGTTGACGTAAATCAAGTCAAATTCCCAATGTGGCTCCTTCTGGGTCCACAGCTCTGACCCCGAATGGACACATCAAAGTCCAGCCCAGAAGGGCCGTCTCCACCCCCTCTGATCACCCTAACACTTTAGACACCATTGGAACAATGACCCGACCCCCCACAGGTAATGGGAGGGGTGACGAGGCATACAGCAACAAGGGAGGGGATGGGAATGGGGTCTGACGGCAGGTAGATGGGCGTGGTGAAGGTTTAAGGAGAATTAGAAATACGAGTGGAGATAGGAGGGGGTAAGGGATGGGTGGGAGAAAATGAAGAAAGGGGTTTGGGAGGCAGAGTTAGGTGGAAAGGTGATCAGCGCACATGGGGGAGTGTAAGAGAGGGACAGAGGGTAATTGAAAGGAGTGCATTATGAGCGGAAGGTTCACAGAGTAAGTAAAGTGGAGCTGATGAGGAGGAGTGGTGGAAAGCATCGGAGTGTGAGGTAGGTGGGAGTGGAGAAATCCTCGAGGGGATGGGGATGATTAACAGCCACATGAGTGCGATTCCGAACACAAAACCAGATATTACAGCGCTGATGGTTTTGAGATGAGATGGAGGTAGACGATGTGTGAAAAGGTCAGATCAGAAATCACGACAGCCCAGGCCATAGCCATCAGTGGAAGGCATACCTCGAGTGTGGAGCCACCCGTAACACTCACTTTGGATACAAGCCACAAATGTGGGTAAAATCCCCAATATTGCCACGCGCCTAGAAAGAAAGAAAAAAGTAATGGAGGAAAATGCCTTCATTTATATACACTCTCCGACCAGCTAAATCAATATTATATATGTTAATGGACAGCACGTGAATAGAACTGATTATGGATGTGAGATTAGATTTGTCGTACTTATCCATAATCTTTGATATTCATCAACCATACCGTAGATTAAGATTATTCATTTTTGGCCTTGTTATTAACAAGCGATTACTACAACTACATTCCTGTCAATATTATATAATGATAAACTTTAGGAAACGATATGAAACCACATTAAATACCCAATTCATCTGGTCTTTTTCCAAATACCGTTTGTCTACACCTGATTAGAAAAGGCAGTTCAGATCCAGCCGGAACAAGTATAGTGGGCACCACTCAGCTTTCTGGTCTGTGGAAAGGGAGAGGAAGATAAAATACCTGTCTTCACTTTCCCTCCAGGTGTGGCAATTTCCCAGGTATGTCCAGCACCACCCCCCCTCTCTCTCTCTCTCTATCTCTCTCTCTTTCTCTCTCTCTCTCTTTCTCTCTCTCTCTCCCTCCCTCCCCCCCTCTCCTCTCTCTCTCTCTCTCTCCCTCCCGGGACGTGTTTATACGATTTAGATTTGGCATTCATGATTGGAAAATTAATAGGAGATATTCAGAGAAGAATGATCTCCAGTGTCTACTTTGTGGAGCTAGGGAGAATGAACATTTCTTTCGTCAATGCACCCCTTACATTGGTTTACGATGTAACTATCTAGGCCACATGTTGCTTGGGGAATACAATGTGACCATTTGCTCTGCCATGATGCAAGGGTATATATATAATGCTAGAAAAACTATATCCCTAGCAATGTACTTCTACAATGCATTCGAAAGACGAAAGCACATACTTGAGGGCAGAAGTAAACAGTATTTCCAAGTTATAGTTAAATTACTCTGGAATGTTAGTGATATTTATGTATGCGGGATGTTATTGTGTACATGTATATAACTGCAATAGGTAGCTGGCCTCGCAAATAAAGTTCTCTCTCTCTCTCTCTCTCTCTCTCTCTCTCTCTCACACACACACACACACACACACACACACACACACACACACACACACACACACACACACACATACACAGAGCATAAATCCATTAGTCTTGCTGTCTAACCATTTACGTTTATCTAGTCTTCTGTCCGACCGCCAATCCTTCCGTTCCTGCCTTCCCTTTCTGGTCCCTCTTCCTACATGATTTCCTTCATCCAGCTCTTCCTTCATCGTATATATTCGGGGTTGGGGGGAGTGTGGCAGCGGCAGTGCGCCTGTCTGACTCCCACTCCGCCCCTCTCCATCCACGCGCACCCCGATGACTTCAAAGACAGGAAGAGGAAAGACACGTCATTGCACCCGACCTTGTTCCTGCCTTCCACCGTAAATCCCACCCCGCCCCGGCACCCACCTCGGCACCCACCCATGCCCCACACCCCTACCCCCCTGACAGAGCCCTGCCACCCACGGGCTTCATGCCCGGGGGGACGGGAACAAAGCGATTTTATGTGCCCCTGCTCCCGACAGTCGCTGTACAGCGGAGCGGATGACGGGATCAGAGCATTAGCTTCGGCCTGACCACTGCTCAGTGCGACAGTAAACAGTGCAGAGCCAAACTTGATAATCGCCTGACCGAACACGATACGACCCCGCACTCCATTGCAGGAACGGTGTAGGAACAGGTAGAGGTGAGTGTGTGTAGATGCAGACACAGGAATTGGAATGTGGAGGCACACGAGTGTTCAGCAGTCCCTGAGGAGAGCAACACGGGAAACGCGTGCATGAAGCCTGCCTGAAGTGGCAGCCAGATTCCAGCAGTAGCGTGGGGCCGCACGCAGATGCAATACCTTGGAGTTAAAATATTTATGCAAGAACGAACCGTGGGATCAATCATTTCAAAGTTATTCTTTACACTGAATAAGTCTTTTTTATTTTAGTAGAGAATAGTTAGATGACGAAGTAACAAGTGTCAGGTTTACTATCATTCCTGAACATCTTATGTTCCTGCCACATGTGATAACATAACTATAAACTTTTTTTCTCTCGAAGCAACAGATCATGCACGACAGGGAGAGCCGGGCTCTCATGCACCCGTCAAACAAACGTCCGTCAAACAAACGTCCGTCTCACAAATGAACATTCGAGAGAGCACTGGCAACATTTATGATTTCAATACACGCCACAAGAGTTCTCCACTTACAAGCGTGCAGCTGCATTAGTCTCGGGTGCTCAGTCCACGAGGCAGCTCTACGTGTACTGCCAAAGAAAACGGAGTGAGCTGGCAGGCCAAGGACATCCTTGGTGGACGGCCGTCGCTGCCCAAGTAATTCATACCTAAGTTTGAAGGCTGAGCTCAAGCGAGATAATCCCCAAACTGCCAGAGATCCTCGTCCTTCCCTCACTTCAACCGACACCGCGGCACACTAAAAACTAAGTGAGCCCCGGCTTAATCCCCCCCTGTAATTGACTTGTGATCAAATGCAGTAACGAGCTGAGGCTAGCCAGCATGGTATTGCTTTCTTTCCTCTTTGATCTGCGTTTTGGGACCCAAAGCGGTATTCTCTTTTAAAGTGGCCACGACGGGGAAAATCCGCGAGACTGCCTCACGGTATCTAGTGCAGGTATCGTGAGAAGTCGAGGCGAGACAGATTCAGACAGAGGAGGAGGAGAAGGAAATTAGAGATGGCGTGAGATGAGGTGCGGATTAGAGGGAAAGTGTGAAACACTAACGGGGTGGGTTGGGACCGGGGATGGCGAGGGAGAGAGGGAGGGAGGGAGGGAGGGAGGGGGAGAGAGAGAGAGAGAGAGAGAGAGAGAGAGAGAGAGAGAGAGAGAGAGAGAGAGAGAGAGAGAGAGAGAGAGAGAGAGAAACATTCAGGGATTAGGAAGCTGGCCTCAAGGCAGTATACAGCAACAACAAGCGAAGAAAGGCACACACCCGAGCTGCCTATAGCCTGACTACACGTCCTCTGCCGTGTGCGGTCTCTCCACGACCTGGACCTGTCAGAACTCTCCACCTGAGCGCAGTTCTCCATCCCCAGCATTCAGTCCTACATCGTAGATGACGCGCGGTCGACGAAGAGAACACCTCGTCCTCTTTTGCAGGGAACAGCATGGCTCGGCTCTTTTCACCTTGCAACAAATGGTAGTTTTTCACCTTGCTCCCTGGACCGACTCAGCCTCTGGTCTCGCAGTTGGTGGCTGCTAATGTCCCCATCTCCTTTCGATGCTCCCTTTTGTATTGGTCATGCCACAGCGTCTGGTTTTTCGCTCTTTCTCTCGTCCTTTGGCTCCACCTGGGCCTGGCAATGCAGGCAGCCCGCAGGACTGAACCACGCCTTGGATAGGGCTGCTTTCCAACCACAGTCGCCAGTCATCCACTCGAAAGTGTTCTTGATGATGTGTGATGGCTTTGTAAGAAGGCTGAGGGCTGCGCTTGCAATGTTAGTCCTGATCCCCGACATCTTGTGGCTTTCATAAAAAGTGTAAAGTCTTCCAGTTCTTGAGCATAGCCTAAGGGAGAGCTTGGCGTATCGCGAGGACAACCATGGGACCTTCATAAAAATCCTTTAGCAGAGACTATGACATACCCTCATGATCAACATCATCATCATCAACAACAACAACAACAACAACAACAACAACAACATCACCAACAACAACAAAAGCTACGTAAGATGAAAAGCCACTTAAATATTCTAAATCACGATGGATCTATTGCATAAGAATGTGACATAGATCCACATACAGATATGTAACTATTTTTTCTGGTCACTTTCATCTGGAAACACGCTGATTCAAAATAACGATGTTCACTTATGTAAAATCCAACAAATAGGCTCCAGACTAAATATTTACAGAATCGCTTCCTTTTGTGAAAACAATTCAGAGGATATCCGATCTGGCTCTCGCGAAAATTTCACCTAAAGATAAAACCAAAATGTAAACGTTAGATCTCCACGTTTCTTGCTTTTACTCCCATTTTAATGAAGGCGTCTAAATTTGAGGAGCAAATTGCAATTCTGCATCCAGCAAGATACAGATAAGGCTTCACCACCGCAAAGCCTCTTTCTATCACTGTGTTTCTACGCAACCCTCTCCCCTACTGGGGTCCTGACTCCGACTGCGCCCTGGACACGTGCCTGTATTACGACCCAGTATATCAAGGGGAAGGGGAGTAGGAAGGGCGGAGGGGTGAGGGGATGGGGCTGGGTGCAAAGACGATGTAGACGGAGGAGGGAGTAAAGGTGGGGGCAGGGAGGGACAGTCATACCCCTTCTTCAGGCATAAGCGTCTTACACCAGTCTTCAGCCCCATCCCCAGCGCACCTCCTATCCCACTGTCCTCCGTCCTCTTCATTCGGCCTCTTCCGTCCTTTCTTCCCACTGACCACCCACCATCAAACCCCCCTCCCCCATCCCAATCTCCCATCCCCATCCGCCCCTCACCCCACCCCTTGAAAATGTGACCCTAGCGGCTTCTGCTCTCGCGCGGTGCTGCAAGACGCTGTGGCTGCGTGATGCGATAAGGAAAACCGTAAAGAGATTCCATGACCTCGGTCTAATGTAGCGTGGCCATAAAGACTGTATACGATCCTGCCTTCTCTCCCTTCCCCGCAGTGTCTGAGGAAAAAAGAGACGAGTCTTGCTTCGCACTCTGTGAGAGAAGAAATCGAGCGGGAAGTACTAGGCATGGGGCGTGGGTCCTAACAGAGAATAATAAGGAAAAGAGAGAGAGAGAGAAGACTTTCATGTTCCAATTAAAATGAAGACTCGTAAGTTGTTCGCGAGTGTGAAAGAAATCAAGTGTTTCCACATTACCTGCAAATCAGGTGTATTAAATTTTAACATTTTAGGAAAGTCAAGTATAAACATTACTATGGAACTTACATTTCCCACCCACTTACGAAGATACTCATAGTAACTGCATGGAAAAGTTTGATCAATTTAAAACCAGCAACAATATTCTATGTTTGCAAATCAATGGAAACCACGGTATGATTTCCTTTGGTGTGGCAGTCGCAGTGTCCCGTAGCAAGCTGTCGGTATTGATGAAGGCCGACATAAAAAGAGTGTTTCTACTAAAAAGGGATGTTCCCTTTTTAAAATCGAGTTTAAAATTGTTTTACGTCGCAATTCGATACATAAGAAAATGCCAAGAAAATATAGAATATAAGTTATTAGAAATCAAAGAATAAAAACAAAATTTGATATGCTCAGAAAATTACCTGAACGAAACTACAAAATCCAACCGAGGCTTACAGTTAATTCCTTCATTTAATCGAGTCAAACACTGCAAGGCGTATCACAACTTGTTGCAGCATTTTCGACACACGTCAGTATTCAGTACTTGCTCCCACTCACAACGAGCGCCGCAATGCAGAAGAAAGCAAGACCTATACACGTACAGCGCTCTCACACCTGCACAGATCGTGTTCGATGATGCCTTTGATGGGCAGCAATTCATCACCTCAAGCAGCCACCTGGGCACTGTAAGCTCTGCGTCTGACAGCGTGGACCAACTTGGACAGTGACGCCCCTGTGATAATGGGAGTCTTATCTTCCATCATCAAACATCATCCGACGTGAGAAGGAGGCCCGGGGTCTAGCACGAGGGAGACGGCTGTAAACTCCGGCAGCACCTACACCATGACGACTTTACAGGAGGGCGATGTGATATGGCGGTCAGAGAACCCAGGTGGGCACTGCACGCCCGCCGTCACACCGCTTGCTCCTTCCAAGCTGGAGGGCCGAGGGCAAACTCATCGTCGGTGAAGAGGGTCTAGTCTGCCCCTAGCCGTGGGACTTCGCGCCCTGCCTGGACGATGACGGGGACAGCAGGTCGGTCGATTGCTCTGAAGCGCTGCCTTTACTGCTACAATAAAATCTTTATCGGAAAACAGCACGCAGGAGGCGCCCCTCAGAGAGCCGCTTGTCTCCAGCCTGCCCACGGCTTATCTGCCTCGAGCGGGATTTACGGCCCGGGGTGAAATTGTCTGCAGGATGGGCAATGCAGCATCAGCGCTCTCGAGTCCCGGCAGCACGGCCTATGAAAAGGGATAAAGCGAATAACTGTCGTAAACTTCCAATCGCCTCGCCTCCTTCCGGTGGCGTGTAACAGAATTTGATGGAGGAGGCGATTGGTATTCATGGGGGAAATTTCACGCTAGGTGCTTAGCGGATGAGGCGCAGCTTTCCAATTCATTTTCAATTTTAATCCGTTTTTATAGCGTAACAGCAATAATATTGGATTTGTCGTGACACTTCCGTCAGGGACAAGGGAAGCTAAAATAAAATCGACGTGCACGCTGACACTGCGTCGGCCGCAAGGTGACTAAGACAAAACGACTACAAGGAGGAATCAGGACGAAGAAATCAAAGTGTGAAACCACCTTCTTGCACCAGCTGAACTGTCCAGGCGTGGACAGCGGACAGTCCAGTGCGAGACCGATGATTTACTGACTGGGACGCAAATGGCACTCACACGCCATGATCGGGCAAGGCATGCATCGCAGCGGCTCTGTCATGGCCGCCCACTGCCG
>JAWQFJ010007810.1:62500-74413 GCA_034096865.1 Theodoxus fluviatilis
TGTGAGGATCGAGACACGTTGCGCCCCAAGCGGCTAGAACTATGGGGAAGTAATCACAACGCTTAGAGACATGTATAAAAGTGCTTGTTTGTCGACGCGTTTCTGATGCGTTCCGATCATGTTTGTGAATACATTTACGGTGTAATGTGCAATAAAATGATTTGCTGCAATAATGGGGTGTTTTGGCTTTGTTTTTTGTAGCAGGCGTTGTGAAATTGAAATATTTGGTTCATCGAAATGGATGGTTCTGCGCATGCGCGTGAGCCTATAGTCCGTTTAAACATTGCTCTGTCAGTGGAGACGCTACTGACTTCGCACGCCCGGGGAGTTATGCCAAAGATCCGGCGGCGTTAAAGCATGAAAAAATATTAATTAGATTAAAAACTAATCGATAATAGTCATATTAGACTGTTTTAACGTATACTTTCTGCACAAAACCCACAGAAGATAAGTAAACAAACCTCACCGTATGTACGGCTAGCAGACGAATAATCTTTGTCGCCACTGACAGAGCAATGTTGAAACGGACTGTAGGCTCACATTTCGATGAACCAAATATTTCGATTTCACAACGCCTGCTACAAAAAACAAAGCCAAAACACCTCCATTATTGCAGCAAATCATTTTATTGCACATTACACCGTAAATGTATTCACAAACATGATCGGAACGCATCAGAAACGCGTCGACAAACAAGCACTTGATTACTTCCCCATAGTTCTAGCCGCTTGGGGCGCTGCGTTTCCGAGCGTCTTGTAACTTTATATAGCAAAAGCTCGGCATGAGCTATCTTTGTGTAACCTATAATCTTTGGTAAAATACAGGAAAAAAATCAACAAAATCATCAACAGTACAGGAAGAGTGATAGAAAAACAATCACGGGGGTCTATCGGTGTTAGCAGATCCAACTCATCCACTGAAAGCGCACTACATCCGCGCACAATCTAGTGTTCGGTACCTTTCCATTAAAGCCAGAACATCCAGACTGAGAGATTCGTTTCTTCCCCTGTCGATCCGATATTGAAATACTTGTGCGCGCTGAGCGGGATTCACGACCGTCTCCAGGCACGATGATAGTGAAGTGCATTCTCCTTTAGATGTGGGGGTTGCGGGAGGGGAAGGAGTGGCGGGACTACGGGGAGGAGGGTCGGGGTGGGTTGGAGGCTGAGTGCCGACGGTCTGGGTGTTGGAGAGCCAGGAAGAGGAGTTGGAGGCGGAGGGGGAGATGGGCGAGGGAGGGGTGAGCTGTCTTCACTTTTATGTATTTATGAATTTTGTTCTTTGTAAGAGTTCATCATTGCCAAAATAATTTCCAATTATGGATAATAAAGTATATCTGTATCTGTATATGTATCAGTACACAACTTGTTCTCCAATGCGAGATGTATGGCCAAGGAAAGAAACTCGTTTTATTTGAATGCTCGAACAAGCACACGGACTGCTACAGCGGCAACGTGAAAAGCGAGGCGATCATGGAGGTGGGAGCACGCTGTCCTAGTGAGATGCTACAGGTGTGCAGTGACAGCTGTCTTGTCCTCTCCCCTCCTACAGGCAGTCAGAAGTGAAGGAACAACTCGGAATTAGTGTCACACTTGCCTTGAAGCCATGACTCTCTCCCCCTTTCTCTCTTTCTTCTGTCTTCCTCCCTCTCACTTTTCCTTCTGTCTCGTCCCTGTCCCTTTCCCTCACCTGTCGCTTCAATTGGCTCATCAATCAAGCCAAAGATGCGCCACGCGAGGAGGGGGAGGGGAAAGTAGTGGGAGGGAATTGTTGTGTCTGCTTGTTTGTTTTGCACGACCCAACGCCCCCTCATCTCTTTATGGGCAAACATCGGCAGTGGCGATGACAATGGAGGAGAGGAATTGGCTTTTCACGTGCAGAGATGAGGTACTCATGGGACTAACATGGTTGAGAGGAAGGAAAAGTGATGGGAGAGGGGGACTGCATGGGAGCAAAGAGGAAGCGGATTGAGATTGTAACCAGTGGAATGATATCTCAACGAACTTTGCAGCAACAGAAGTGAGCACAGAGGACATTAAAAAGTATTATCGCGGAACTGTAACGAGAGGTAGGAAGAGAGAGAGAGAGAGAGAGAGAGAGAGAGAGAGAGAGAGAGAGAGAGAGGCCGCGGGAGAGAGTCATTAGGTGGAGATAAATCAGTGCCATCTCGAAGACCTCACACGAAAATGCAATGAACTCTAAATACCTTTTGTCTGCAATCATGGACACTGCAGAAAGGAAATGAGGTGGGGCGGAGCTGGCACTTGAGGTGGGCACATGGAATGGAGTGTCTGGAGAGTGGAGCAGGGGAATGAATGAAGGAAGTAATTAAGAGGACGACGCTGATGCAAAAGTGTACTAAACGTTCCTCCTCTCCCCGATCTACTGCGGAGATCTGATGACACTTGCTCTACATACGGGGTGGAGGAGATCGTTTGAATTTTGGTGACAGGCGGGAAGAGGGGAGAAATCATGTTGAAGGGAATGTCGTTGGTAAATGTTTTTTTCGTTGAGTAGCTGTGGCAGTTCAGAAGAAAGGATTTTTGTCTTCCCTTCTGGCGTGGGCACGTGGGGACGTCTGTCCTGCAAGTCAAGGCAGGCAGCATGCAGGAAAGGGACAAGGCAAAACGTTCCGCTTTTCAAGAACACCTCAAGCATCACATCTACCAAAGGGGCAGTTCTAGATTGGGAAACTCTTGCGTCTGGCATTCGCTGCAAAGTTAGTCACTGTTTCAACTTTCACACGTTGAACTTGAATTCAAAGACCCCTCATAAACACAATGATTTGCGACGAATGGTGTCATCAATACTCACAAACGCGAAAAAGAAATTAAAATGGAAAGATTTCTTTGAGTCTAATATAGTATACGTAACCTTGTGTTTTGACATTTTTGTTGTTGCTGTTTTTTTATTGATTGGAGGTGGGTGGATGGGAGTGTTTAGGGTTGTGGAGAAGGGAGTGAGGATGGATAGATGCGGCCGGGGAAGTTACATAAACAAATGACAATCTTTCGTCTTCAAGAAATTCTGAGGACAAAATGTTAGTATAAGTTCGGTGCCATTGTGATTTTCCATAGTGCTTTTGACTCTTCCCTTAATGTTTATCAAGACTATGACAACACATCGTATCAAAATTGTCTCATGCTGCACATTTTTGACATGGAAAACGTTACGTGTGAACTCCTTACCTGGCATTACACAACAGCAATGTAAATACGCTTATTTCATTTTTGTTGTAAGCAAAGTAATTTACGGGAGCTGTAGACATTTCTCGTCAACAA
The DNA here is from genome assembly GCA_034096865.1 of Theodoxus fluviatilis. Lineage (NCBI taxonomy): Eukaryota > Metazoa > Mollusca > Gastropoda > Cycloneritida > Neritidae > Theodoxus > Theodoxus fluviatilis. The sequence goes on from JAWQFJ010007810.1 coordinate 65,782, forward strand.
TGAGCCACACACAAATATTTCATTGGAAAAAAAGATATATGCATATCCACATACATTTATTTTTGTAATGTATAAACAGATGTTCTTGTGTCTGTATTCTGACTTTGCGGTATTGAACTTGTTGATTTCCTCGTCACATTGCCCATATGCAAAGAAGGAATGTGTATGTAGGTTTCCTCAGCCTCGGCCACATTTTTCCGAGGATGACAATTTCCTATCTGATCGCACCGGTTCCTGCTTTTTTGTCCCACTGAAATATCAGCGTGTGTTATTTTTGGCATGCATAAGGTAGATTGGACATTCTTAAGTATGCGAAAATAAATATTTACTGTTTTCGAAATCGCCATTTATCATAAAACCCCAGCAGTTTCGGCGAGTGTTTCAGCGGTGCTTGGCAATTGGGCATTAGAATCGCAGATAGCCCATACATAATGTTTGCCATTCTGCCCATGCATGAAACATGACTGTGCCGGCATCGCTGGATATGGGTGCAGAGAGAGGGGGTGGGTGATGGAGGAAAGGCAATTCTGCAAGCCCGGCCCCTGGTGAGTCAGTGAAAAGCCACGTAATTGCAGCTGGCTGTGGCGCTGTCCTCGTGCTGAGTCCACGCCAAAGGCCATTGATTGATGAACTCTTCTCAGCACTCCCTCGACCTCTCATGGGGAGTCTAGACTGATTATATACAGTATCAGTTGCCTGACTTTTCTATCTCATAAGTAATCGTAGTATGCAAGATTCAGCTGAAAAACACCTGTACTGCTTTGGCTGACACCACGCTGTGGCGATATGAGAGAGAGAGAGAGAGAGAGAGAGAGAGAGAGAGAGAGAGAGAGAGAGAGAGAATCGACAAGCATACATACCCGCGCACACATATAGTCACTAATATACACACACACACACGCGCGCACACACACACACACACACACACACACACACACACACGGACACACACACATGTACACATCAATTGGTACACACACACATAGGCGTAGACACACACATAGGTACACACACACACAGGTACACACACACAAGACACACACACATAGGCACACACACACACACACACACATACACACACGCGCACACACACACTCATTGAGCTGTCATAGGGGTCAAAGCGGGGTTTCAGAGGAGGGCTGAGAGCCGAAGGGCCAAAACGGGTATTTGGTGACACAACATTGGAACCCGAACTCAAAGACGGAGCAACAGCCGTAACCCCTAGTTCTATGTTTGGGGAGCTGAGGCCTGAAAGCTGCCGACAGGCTATTTGCAAAGACAACATGCACTTCTAGGATGTGTCAGCACCGTCGCAGGAAGATCGACTGTGGGCAAAGAGGAGCGGTGGAATTCGGAAGCGGGGACAAAGTGTTATGAATACAGCATGCTGTACACCAGGTGTCGACACATAGGACAGCTGTGCAAAGAAGGAAGGAGAGAAAGAAGGGTATAGCCCTCCAGGTCACTTATTTGCTGTAACGAAAACTGAAAGGAACTCTTTAGGTATGCACTCCTAGGTGTTGTCGAATGAAATAATGTCACTGTTAACTATATCCCTTCAGTTGAAATCATTTGCATGATTATTGACAAGATTTTCAAAAGAGAGGGGATGGCATTTATCGACGTCTCTGGCTATTCAGTGCAATAGCGGTTATCTAATTAGTGCGTAGCCAGTACGTTTCGCGCTCATCTGGGAAGCAACAATCTATAGGACTTCACTGAGTAAAAACAAAGTTCTCTCTCTCTCTCTCCTCCGGTCCGGACGTTGCCAAATTTTTCGAGTATTCGTCCCGGATCTCACCTGTGCGTCGTACTCGTACCGTGGTCTGGAGAGGAGATGCGAAACGGAAGGAATACGATCTGTAGTATATTTTAGCGTTCCTGTGTATCAAAAAGTCTGAGGTCCAATGCTCAAATAACTGGTAACTTGTCTATAGAGGATCATAGTTAGGGATGATATAAAAAATGTGAGAGATGAACGAGGTTCGAGGACGAGGGGTTTACACCGACAGTGTGTTGCCAGGACACGGGTTAAAGGAAGCTGATTTGAGGTGTGTGCACTCGAAGTGTGGATACTGAGGGCAGTGAGCAAGGTAACAATTAAAGTGATAGGTACGGACGACAAGCCGAAGCTAGAGTCCATTGTGCCCTTACAGAAAAGAGTGGCAAGTAATTGCTGTCTACTATGAGCAAGTGCCGAAATTTCTATGAAGACACATATGACACAGCCTCAACGCAAAAGCTCGACTCTTCACTGACGTGGACATTTTGTGAAGCATCACGAGCTCATTTAATTATAGAAAGCTGAAGGGACGTAAATTAATTAGCTGCACGTTCCTGGTGGCGACAGTTACATGTGGTATAGTACAAAAAACCATGTTGCTGCATGGAGACATGCTCGCTTGGACACGCAGCTGACTGGGGCAAAACTCGGGCCTCTGTCTGTCGTCTCAAAGCTAATAAGGCATACAGCGGGCGTGCAAGTTGCTTATCATCTCTAGGCTTCCATGTCTGTGATGGGTCGCGCTTTCGCATTGGTTCTTTCTAAAAGACGTTTCAAAAACGCTGTGTCAGTTTGGAGTTTACCACTAACCTTGTAAAAATAAACTGACTATGGCGCACGCCAGTATAAATTGGCGGGCCTCCTGAAATTTTCCCGCTCCAGTTTTATTCTGTCTCTCAATGGGGCTATATTGTAAAGCCTTCTCACAGATAAAACTAAAATGACTTCTGGATTTTGTCTTCGTTTCTCAGTAGTATCGGCGCAGGTCAATCGTTCTGCTTGGCTCCGATTTTTGCTTTCAGCCAACTAACGTTCCTCATCTATAAAATATCATAATTCTCATTCGGTCTGCCAGAGGGAAACCCCAGCCACGGACGTATATCTGCACAAGTCAGCGCTAGCGCTGTCGTCGAAGGCGTTGCTGAATGCTATTACAAGTCTGACGCGTTTCAAACGGCTCTTCCTGGGTGTTATATTATAAGCTGCTACCAGACACGAGGGGGAACAAAGCAGCCATGCACAGCGGCGGATCTCCTTGTCCCGCCACAGCGCTCTCATGCAGGGGTGGGGTTGGGTCAGGTAATGTGCGCGAGAGGGGTACTGCGCAGACGCCCGCGGCACTCCTCGGAACTCCTGAGGTGCGCCCTAATGAAAGGAAAGGGCTGTGGACTCTCAGACTGCAAGCAGTTTCCACTACACGGCTGTGCGAAGTGTGGTGAGGTAACTCATGAGTAGAGACGAGTGAGAGGGCCCGTACTCTTTGAGAGTTTAGGTCATGAGTATAGGTGGAGTAAGTGAGGGCGAATGAGGATTGTGTGGAGGTGGGGGTGGGGTGGGGGTGAGTATGGGTAAGGGAGTGGACGGTGTGGGTGGATGTGAGTAGAGGGGTTTATTAGGGAGTTTGCGATTAAGGGCACAAAACCCAAGCGCGTGGGCCAAACCTCCTGAATGGACTGCAGTCCCCGCCCCCGGCTCTTCGCACGTCTTTCCCCCTCCATGTTTCGCTAAGATTGTCGTTGCTGTTTTATGGGGGTCATTCCCATCGTTTTTTGTGGTAAAGCTTTGAGGCTAAAATGGCTCCCTTACTAGCTGATTTTCGTGCCATTCCATTGTGATGCGGCTGACTATGTTGTCGCTGGGCATAAGGGTTTAAGGTGCAGCAGCATTACTTGATGATAGCTTGTCTCAGCTTAACAACATACGGCGATTCTTTCAGTGCTGCTTATCTGATAACTTGTTATCTACATTCATGCGAATTTACACATGGTTTGTCTCAGTGAGAATGACTTGAAAAAGACTGCTACCCTCAGTGTTTGTGTAATTAGTTTCAAAAGTTATGCAACTGGCGCCCTTCTAACTCTTAAAAGTCCGCTCTAAATCGGCTTGGTGTGAGCTTCTGTAATTGAATGGAGACAGAGGTCTGACAATGAATCTATGGTCTAGGCTCACAATAATCCTCTGAGTCTTTCGTATAGTCTTTCCTACTGGCTCGGCGGAGCAAAGGAAGGGTAGCAGTGCAGTTGCCTCAGCCAGTGGTCGTGAGCTTGGGCTAGGGTCAGCACGTTTTTTTTTTACCAACCCTTCTTCCGCTAAAGGGATGGCTCATGACAACAGCTACGGCATAATATTCTTCTCGGTGGAAAGAATAGATAGGATTTTTGGGCAGTAACCAAACATTTTCGTGGTAGTCGATCTTGCAAGCAGCGTTGGTCAACTGCTGCCGCCATCGGCGTAATGTTGTACAGGTCTATAAGGCAATTTCAGCATGCAGGCGCTGCAAGGTCGCTCGCATAGTTACAACATTACATACGTTTGCTCTATGTATTTGACACTTGTGGGGTAAACCATCTAGCTAGCATGGTATACTTAGTTGTCAGTCGCAGTTACACGATGACTTAAAAACAGATTTCTATGAGATCAGATTACATATAGAAAACTTTGTTTTTATTGGATCTGCGAAGACAAGAGTTGCTGTCATGATATTATCGCTCAAAGGGGGACCTTTACAAAGGAAAAACGTATCTATTGGTCGAGCTGCACCGGGGCGATAGCATAAGTTTTCTCAGGAAACACCCATACGGCAATAAGACTTCGTGCAAGCAGGTCAGTCACTAAGACTGTCGTTTTGAGAATGCCTTGTCGGAAGACGGGCACATGCGTTCCCGTTCAGCTAGTCGGTTATGTGAGGGCACCCTGCGGTCTGGTTCGAAACCAGAGTGCTTGTGAGGTGAAGGGGCTGGCCCTGCTCAGCTGTCAAGAAAAAAAAAAGGAAGTGTTTGCCGCCAGCCGAAGAACAGATTGCGGTAATAAGCAGCGTGCTGATTAGCCGCCTTGGTTTATAATCAGCCACCAAATAAAAAGTAAGCGCAGCGCATCCAAAGCTAGTGGACTTAGAGGCCTATATGAGACATTCTTTGCTATTCGGGTCTGCTGTAGCGAGAGGGGAACTCCCGCCCAGCGCCCCAAACTCACCCCCTCTGGCCGCCGCCTCCACTCCCCCCAAAGAGCTATTCGGGTCTCTCAGTCCGTGATCCTCTTTGTAGAGAAAACGTCTGAATCTTCGACTGTTGTGCGCATTGATTTGTGGCCCCCGTGTGCTCGTTCCCTACTGAATTACATTTTGTACTGGCGGCCGCCAAATGGCGGGGTGGTCTGGAATGAGTGTGGTATATATGGCGGGTAAGGGAACAGAGAACAGGGTCATGGAAGGGATCATGGTAGTGCGGGGGCAAAAGAACGATTTGCTCACGGAAGAGAGTGTATCATTGTTGAATATATGGGCTGAACAGCAGAGCTCTGGTGAATCCCGTACATTGGAGCGATGGAGCGCCCAAGTCAGCTCAGACAACAAATCTCTATTCGTAAAAATTAAAGGAAGGGAAGGATATATTAGCTTGCAGTCAGAAAAATATTTACAGCCCATTCTGGTTGCCTGACTGTCTTTGAAAAAGTGTACATGTGGATAAACTTAGTCAAACTTGACACGTCATAGTCTGCAGACTCTACAAATGAAAATTGGATTGGAGAGACACGCGATATTCGTCACTAGGAGAGAGCCTCTTCATCCGTGGCATGGCCTGGGTGGCTATAATGCGTTAGAGCGAAAAAAAATACTGATAGGTAGAAACGATGGAGAACTTATGTCTCGGTGAATAAAGAACAAAGCAAGATCGTCACAGACGTGATTTCGATAGCGAATAGCCTTATCCTGTGTGGTTCGTGAAGGTATTCGACAGAAACATTAGTTGTTGGGGTGTGGTTTAATCATTAAAAACGGTGACGCAGGCTAAATTTTATAACTTTTCTTTGCAGTCAGCTTAGATTGTGAGGTGCTTGTGTTGTGTGTGTGTGTGTGTGTGTGTCGAAGGGGGAGGGGGGGAGTGTGTGTACCGTGCGTGTGTGTGTGTTTGTGTGTAGCGGCGGAGTGCGTACGTGTTAGTGGTAATTAGGTGTGTTCTTCGCGTGTGAGGCGCGGAAAAGACGAGGGTCTGTCTGCAGCGTTAAAAGCTGGCGCGCGTGTGTGAGGTATAAGTCTTTTGATTATCATTTTGTTTTGCGGGTGTTGTATTAGTGTGCATGTATGATGCATGTTCTGTCTTCCAAACACTTGGAGTATTAATTGTCACTCTGTTGTTTTGTATGAATAACATCGATTTCGTGTAGCCTACGTGGCCTACGTCCTGAAATCTCATTGGCGCCTCAGTATGCGTTAATAGTAGGTAATGTTTTATCCTATTGATAGACGCATTCTTTGAAATAAAAAACCAAAATTCAAAATGGGCTTTTTTGATGTTTTTCAATGATTCGGTAAGCACTTCAAAGGGCGGAGCAAATCTTACAGAATTTCTGGTTTGCAATGTCTGGATATTGTACAGGGAAAAAACAAGTATGGCTGCGGATTGAACATCTGGTGCGGTGAATGTCCTTGAGAGAAGGATTAGCGTTCCCTTACCGGGTAATGCCGAGGTGCTAGATGTACGCTCACTTCAGAGCTGCTAGCATCATCTAGCTAGTAGCCTTTGCTTTACTAGGCGTCATCACCTTCTCCGAGGGATATTCCCTGGAACATTGGCGCTATGAAGTGTTGATTTGAGTTGTCAAGAGATTGAAGCACAAACAATATTTAGACTGCGAATCCAAAGCTTCATAAATAGAGGCCCTGGCCTCTAGTCGATTCTCACGCCGTAATGCGATATACATGGCCGGGGGGGGGGGGGGATCCACATGTTTATTGGTCAGTTGTGTATTTGTACTAGTCTGCGTGTGTATTGTTGGCAGTAGTCGTTGTTTCTTGGCAGAGCTTTGCAAGTTGCTTAGTTGCTTGATATGGCGGATAAGCCATCTCGAAAACGCCTTCAATTATCGCGATAGGCTGGCTATCAAGAGTACTAGATGATTGCTGTAGCTTTCCTATGAACATCTCAATGTCTTCAAGCGCACGTCCTAATTAGCTATAATGGGCAATCTTATACTCATTTACATACCACTACCTACATACGCCCCAATGACCGGCTAGCAACAAGGTCGCAAACACGACACACACAATTCAGCAGAAAAGTGACGTGCAGCGTCTTGCTTTCAAAAGCGGATGCTGCGGACACAGAGTTGAGTAGGGGGCCAATACTCGTACCATCCTTAGACAAAATTAGCGATTAATATTTCCTAATATTACGTCGTCTCATTGCTAACAAGGTGTATGAATCAACTGCATGGTTGCAAGGATTGATCAGCAATGTTAAGGTATCGGTACTACTAGGCGAGTCGGAGATATTTACCCTGGGCCGGGTCTGGAATCTCTTTGGGGCTCTACTAGTACTCAGGATAACGTGCACACATATGAAACTGTGCGAAATACTTATTCTGCTATGTCCGTGCTGTACCTGGCCAGGGCACTCATTTCAGGGACGCTGAGGAACGTACCCTTCCGAAAAACTGGGGGCATGATAGTCAATGGCGCGCTCTCTGTCACACGACGCAGCCACTTTCGGCATCTATGAAAGTTATTAGAAAGGCGTGGCGAGCAAGGTCTTGCGGAGCGTCTGCTTACTCAGTCGGACGAAGATTCCGCGCTAAATTTTGTGGTATAGAAGTGCGAATGTCGACAGAGGCATGCGCCGCGACAGCGACACCGGGTCGCTTCTTTTGTTCATGCTCGCTAGGGCCGTTGCGGTACTATGATTGCTGAACTAGGGAGTGTGTTTAGATGAGGCCGTAAAGTTGAAGATTGTTCTCCATGTCTGGTATACAATCATGCTAGAACTGATTTACCGCGGATGTTGTGAGAAGAAGGGAGGTTTTGAGGGTTTTTTTGGTGTGGGTTGGGGGAGTTTTTTCGTCAGAGGCGGAGGTCGGACGACTCGGCCAACGCATGGCTAATCTTGACTAAAAGTACCATATATACGCAGATTGGATATATGTTACAGTTAGGAGAAGAGACAGAATCCACTAATTATTTTATCGATTTTTTTTTAACGTATTTCGCTTAGTTCGCATTGTCTGTATGGTTTACGAGACCTAGGCTACATAGAATGTGAATTGAGCATTAAAGGAAGGACAGTATCACGGCATTACGAATAATTTTGCAATAGAGGGGGGTGAATTCAGTCAATGGACTTTGTAAATTTATTTATTAAAGCTTGCGCCAGATAACCGAAAAGAGTACAGACGAAGAAACCATACCTAAGAACTTCTTTATCATTTTTGACAGAGACATTCTATTAAGAGATAATATACGTGCGTACGAAGGAAAATCGAAAATAATTTTATCGTGAACCAGCCAATTAAAGTACGAGCGAGTTTATATTACAGAAAATGCAAGATAATTCATGTTTAAACGATAACTATTAAACAGGAAATACGTCGCGTTCGAAACATATTTCTCATCACAAATACAGATTAAATAGCAGCGGACTAAGGGAAATGATGAGAGTGGGAGAAATCTGGCTGGGTGGCGTATTTTTTACAGTTCAAGTAACGACATATAATGTTTGGACTGAATTGACCTCTGATGAATCACGTATGTCCCCCGTACCGTTTTGCGAGAGGGTATCTTCTGGCGGCCCACTTTATGGGGTCGAGGGGGTCCTGAGTAGTCCATTCCTCGCTTGCTTTGCTTGCCTACTTGGTCGT
>JAWQFJ010007811.1:0-2500 GCA_034096865.1 Theodoxus fluviatilis
TGGGCATTAATGGGTTAAAATATCATAAAGAATTTCCATTCCTGTTTAAATAGTTTATTATATCAAATAGGTACATATGTATTGCCCTATCAAGCTTAATGTTTGAGCTTTTGAGGAAGTAGTGTTGGGACTACTTATTACGTGAGGAAATACTATCCCAGAACACTCTTCCAAATCTAATTAAATGGCATCCAAGTTTACACATAGGCCTAACTAGTAATATATGGTCTCTGATGGCGTGCATGGTGTTTGAGAAGTGGATCACGTTACGGAACGGTGACAGAGACACGGAAGCCCCAAAACGTTCACGCTGACCTTTCCGAAAGCTTCCGATTTGAAGTGAAAAATGAAACTGTCCACTTTCCTCGCATTGAAAGCTTAGAAGGCTGTCTTGTTCACCATTCTTCGAGCACGTAAGCGACGAAGCGAGATCATGTAAGAGAAGTTTTTATCATAAATGTGGTTTTAAAGAGTTTCTGATGAACACAATGGTTTAGGGACTCTTTTTCTCGCAGCATTTAATGCGAGTACAGCAATGACTTGGTAGCGATTGCAAATTCCGCGAAACAGCTTGTGAGATCCTCAAATGCTCTTTATTGCTGTACGCGACCTCGACTTAAAGACAACGGTTTTGACTTTGTCTCTGATAGACACACATACCAAGCGTCATAAACATCATTTTCTGCTGAACTGGTGCAAATGTGAATAAGTGCGTGATCGTGCTGTGGGTGTGTTTTGTGAGTGTGTATTTTATGTGTGTGTGTTTTGTATATGTGTAATGTGTGTGTATGTGTGATGTGTGTGATGTGAGTGTGTGTGTGCGTGTGTGTATGTGTGTTTTATGAGTGTGTGTGTGTGCGTTTGTGTTTTTTGTGAGTGTGTGTGTGTGTTTGTTTGGTGTGTGTTTGGTGTGTGTGTGTGTGTGTGTGTGTGTGTGAGAGAGAGAGAGAGAGAGAGAGAGAGAGAGAGAGAGAGAGAAAGAGAGGGGGGAGAGAGGGAGGGAGGGAGGGAGGGAGGGAGGGAGAGAGAGAGAGAGAGAGAGAGAGAGAGAGAGAGAGAGAGAGAGAGTTTGTGTTCCTGCTGTTGTTAAGAGGGGCATGGTCACGAGTCGTAGGGCTTACTGATCAATTTCATCTAGTCAGCCTCCATTATGTTTCGTTCGATGAGCAGATTTCCGTCGTTACCGCTACATTTGAGGAACTCCGTATCGTAGTTGGTAGTTGCTCAAACTGCCATTAGCTTTAGGAAACCCTTCCTGCGATGGAGAGAAAATACAAAGGTTGAAGAAAGGCAGGCTTCGACAGGTCGTCTGTCAGAGTGGTTACAAGGGCGCCCGACTTGTCGAAACGCTACGCCCGCTGTGCCACCACTCGCGAGCGGTAGCGGCTCCGTTTCAAAATTTGATGAGTTCGCATTGTTGCGTCAAAGTTGACAAACGATTTTGACGCTGCAATTAGAAGTTTGTGGGCAAGGATGTGTGCCACCAGCCATGCCAAACAGGCCAGCGCAAACTCGCCCACCAACAGTGCACACGGCGTCCGCCACAAGACCATCCCTACGCAACCGGAAGACGTGATGAAGGATGAGAGTTGTCTGACTTGGTGTTCGATTCGGAGGACAGGAAATTTGAGGCAGGAGCAACAGTGGTTTCCTACTTCTCCCACGACTTTAAATGATGACCTTCCTTAAGGCAAATCAAAGTGTTTTCTGCAAGGTTTTGATATCTATGCAGAAAATAATAGAAAAATCGTCTTTTCTTTTTCTTCCCCTTCCCCCCCAGACGCCAGTCCTGCTACTGTCAGTGTCAGTATTCACTGAGCAAAGTTTACCTGTGACATTAGCTATCTCTGTCTAGAATTGGTTTTATGATTAAAGTTCCTCAAAGGTCAAGGTCATGGAACTACAGGGGCATTGTAAACATTGATCTTTCCTCGAAGACTGAGTTACTGCAAAGATGGTCCTTGATGGCCTACTTTTTTTTCTCAGAAAAGTCGTAATTTCTGCAAAAGTCAGAGGCCACGGAAGCTCGACTTGTCTATTTGAAAAGACAGAATTTTCCTTGTCTTTCTCTGCCTCTTTGGGTTGGGGGTAAGAATATTTCTATAATAATAATTTAATTAAGTCAGTCTGAAAGAGTCACGATGAAACAGATTCTGAGGAAGTGAAGAGTTATGCAAAGATCTCCGAAATCGGAATCTCCACCGATTGTTGGCTTTTACCCTTCCGGTGATGAATAGAGTTTTACGGCCTCTCAGCCTTTGAAGGATATGTAAGTCCATTGACGACGAAAGTCACAAGAAATGGTTAGGATGTTTCGATTTCTCTCGTTATTCATCTTTTACGCACCATGTAAGGAATACGCAATGGGTTTATTCACATGACCGCAATTGTTTTAATAAGTCATATCATTCTCACGTCCATCTCTTGTCACGAGTTATACAGATTTTACAAACATGTACACACACACACACACACACACACACATACACACACACACACA
>JAWQFJ010007811.1:5000-10000 GCA_034096865.1 Theodoxus fluviatilis
CCCCTTCCCTCTCGTATGCTCGATATTTTTACAATGGAAAAATTAGATACGTGGAGAGCAGGGTCTCGAGAAGCCAGAAGCACAATTGTATGTGTTGATTTAAAATCATCAACATCGAACATCGAGTAAGAAGAGGGGTTAAATACAGTTGCTCACAAGGGGTATGGTGGAGATGGAAGGAGAGGGAGACGGGGGAGGGAGGGAGGGGGAGAGGCAGAACGAGAAAGGGTAGAGGATGAGAGAAAAAGGGGACCGAAGACCAGCCAGCTCTCTTCACGTGACAGACCAACCTCCATATACTATCATCTAGCTTTACCGTTGGCATTATTGACTTGAAGGAAAATTTCAACTCAGGCGCTCTCACGAAAACTGGATCAAGAATCAGACATTATTTATGATGGCGGTATATGATGAAGTGTATTCGTTGATAGCACTTATTGTCACATTGATCACTTCACCTTGCAAGACACGTAGGATCTTGCCCCCTGGCTAAACACGGTCACAGATGACAATGAAGGGACAACTGCGCGAGTGTAGAGCCACCTCTTTTTTCTCACGCATTGACGAAAGTGAACGACTGGATGGGGATGGACACTGCAGTCTCCGAATGAAGTCAGTGTTCTCGGCTAAAAGTAGGACTTCACGTGCCCTTACATCTTCGTGTTTCTGAAAAACAAAATTTTTAACTCCCGGCTACACGGCGAACACGGAAACGTAGCGGAAAGACCCAGAAGAGTGACCTAACAGAAAAGATCAGCAGGGCAAAACATGGAAGAGTTTTTGCCGCACCTCGCTGACAACCTCCATTAAGATCAAATTCCTAGTTGCACATTTCAAAAGCCCGGGAAAGTTTGCTAAGGAAGTGCTATCCGTAATCCGAAGACTTCAACGACAAGGCCGGAAGTTATACAGAGGTCGCGCTATTTTCTGACTCAACCAGCAGGGAAAGGAGGAAAAAAGGGGTGGAGGTGGGTTGAAGGGGAGTATATCATTGAAACAATATGTAGGAACTGTGCCAAAAGTCACGTGGTACAATACCAAGTTCACACTGCATACAGCACAACAAGAAACAAGAAAACGGAAAAGGTATCAGTCGTCTGTGTGACTTATCATAGCGTCATGAAGTGCTTTCGTAATTTACCTATGTCCTGCTTGAACAGAATTGGGTTGTGATCCGCTGACCTCAGTGACGTACACTGCTGTAGTTTGTCAAAGAAGCCACTTGAGCACCCAGGATTAGGGTGCCAGTATGTCATTTAGCGTAACCATTGAATGAAGGAAAGGCAAAGGTAAAGGTGCTCTCATTCATATTGCAACTTTCCACCCATTGATGGGTGCTCGAACCGCACACCTACGAGTGCCCCCTGGTCAAGGGGCAAACTCAGTTTATCACTCCAACACCATCTCATCTCCCTGCATGGAGAGCATGCCACCAGGCTGCGGATGCACGCGCCAAATTTGGCTGTCACATTTTCCCGTCTCAGTCCTCACAGGTTCCCATTTGGAAAAGCTTCCAGAAACGGGCCACACTAGTGGACTCGTCTGAGGAGAGGGGTGTAGGACAGATAGCCAAGCTTGCAGGCCACACTAGTGGACTCGTCTGAGGAGAGGGGTGTAGGACAGATAGCCAAGCTTGCAGGCCACACTAGTGGACTCGTCTGAAGAGAGGGGTGTAGGACAGATAGCCAAGCTTGCAGGCCGCACTAGTGGACTCGTCTGAGGAGAGGGGTGTAGGACAGATAGCCAAGCTTGCCGGCCACTCGAGCGAAAGAGTCACAACACCTCATTGGCGAGCGTTCTTGGTCGTTTAATCCGCAGATACTTATAATCTGATAATTAAGATTCTAAGAAAACCCGTAAAAACGCAGCCAATCAGATTTTGTGGCCCGCCAGCTTGTCTGGCCCGTGGCCCGCCAGCTTGTGTGGCCCGCCAGCTTGTGTGGCCCGCCAGCTCGTGTGGCCTGCCCGCCAGCTCGTGTGGCCTGCCCGCCAGCTCGTGTGGCCCGCCAGCTCGTATGGCCCGCCAGCTCGTGTGGCCCGCCAGCTCGTGTGGCCCGCCAGCTCGTGTGGCCCGCCAGCTCGTATGGCCCGCCAGCTCGTGTGGCCCGCCAGCTCGTGTGGCCCGCCAGCTCGTATGGCCCGCCAGCTCGTGTGGCCCGCCAGCTCGTATGGCCGTCTTTCTCAACTCCTTTCCTCGGACGAGTCCACTAGTGTGGCCCGTCTCTGGAAGCTTTCATACTCATTTTACTCCTGGGCGGGGAGAAGCGTTGCGAATGAAGTACCTTGCAACTCTAGAATCCGCCAGCTTCAAACGCCGCGCCCACTAGCCGCACGCGACCGCAGGTCAAGCACACTAGGCCCCACAGAGCTCCACAGATGAACGGGTATAGTGACTTGGGATTTGACCGAGTTGTCCATAATTCTGGGATTTTTTTTATAACCAAAGCAACTGTTTTAGTCTTGCATGAGTAAAAATGGACAGATGAAACGGGTAATTAATGTTAAAACTTGAAAACTTGTCCAGAATATGAGACATACTGGAAACAATCTTTGCACAGATACTACGAGCGTGTGTATTTTTCAGCCATTCCCTCTGCACCCAATTCCTGGTATTTACGTGTAAATCTTTATTGCATGAAGCAAATCTATTATAATATGGAAGTATGTATATGCTCTCAGCACTTTACACATATTTGTAAGAAATTTTCCATTGAAATGGAGTTTTCCTCAACACAAATACCGTCCACTTTCTATGCGGTCATCTAGAGACTGTTTACACAGTAACCAATATACCGAAAATTTTGACGATTATCTTTTTTAAGATTTCTAGCAGATAGTGCAAAAACGCTGCGTTTTTACGAAACGTTTTCGAACTGAAATGTTTAACTAAGATGCCGCAATAAAACAGATTGGCCTTCTTTATCGTCTTGGTTCTTTCCTAGATCTCGTATCCTCTTCTCCTTGCTGGCTATCTCGTATCCTCTTCTCCTAGCTGGCTATCTCGTATCCTCTTCTCCTTGCTGGCTATCTCGTATCCTCTTCTCCTTGCTGGCTATCTCGTATCCTCTTCTCCTTGCTGGCTATCTAGTATCCTCTTCTCCTTGCTGGCTATCTAGTATCCTCTTCTCCTTGCTGGCTATCTAGTGTCCTCTTCTCCTTGCTGGCTATCTCGTATCCTCTTCTCCTAGCTGGCTATCTAGTGTCCTCTTCTCCTTGCTGGCTATCTCGTATCCTCTTCTCCTTGCTGGTTATCTCGTATCCTCTTCTCCTTGCTGGCTATCTCGTATCCTCTTCTCCTTGTTGGCTATCTCGTATCCTCTTCTCCTTGCTGGCTATCTCGTATCCTCTTCTCCTTGCTGGCTATCTCGCATCCTCTTCTCCTTGCTGGCTATCTCGTATCCTCTTCTCCTTGATGGCTATCTAGTATCCTCTTCTCCTTGCTGGCTATCTCGTATCCTCTTCTCCTTGCTGGCTATCTCGTATCCTCTTCTCCTTGCTGGCTATCTAGTATCCTCTTCTCCTTGCTGGCTATCTCGCATCCTCTTCTCCTTGCTGGCTATCTAGTATCCTCTTCTCCTTGATGGCTATTGACAGGGGAGTGAGTTGCTTCTTCATTTGTGTTCGTTAGAAAGCAGTCCCATGGTTTACTCGTTGAAAAAACTCGAATCAGATTGCATCGTAATGGCTTGCCAACTTTACCTACTTTGACAAATATTTTCACCAAAACCACTCCATTTTTTTCATGAACGGTAAACTGCGTGTGAAAGATCAATAACTAGACCATCATATGCGACCATTAAAAATGATGTTTAATAGAAATATTTTTGTTTGAAATTCTGGGGACTCTGTCGCCGTAAGCCGTCAACTATAGCAGAAAGTGGGATGTTGTCATATTTCATCGATGAAGTCCATTTAAAAATGATTTGATCTTGAGTCTTCGACGTCGACAAGAAAGGCGCCATCATGACTCATTGTTGAAGTCCACGAAGGAGAGGACTAGGCACGGTGCCCTCAACCCCTGAAGAGATTTTCCCATGCTGATAAGACGTCTGTCGAATGACAATGGTGTTGAGACTGCGCCAAATTCAGCCGTCCTCGGGACAAGAGTAAATGATGGCAGCTCTCATGTCAAGTGAAGGTGAAGGTGTGGTTTTATAAAGCGACTCATAAACCAAGTATGGGTCTCAAACCACCTTACGCATTACCCCCTGATTACTGGGCCACTTGATCAATCCTTCACTGGCACCTGGCAACAAACACGGTGACATACATGTTGGACCTGCACCAACTCCACTCCGTGGGGAGGATTCCAACCCGAAACCGTCTCATGGCTGTATACAAGGGTTAATCGTACTACAGTGCCCTTTCAGGTACCCTGTTTTACTCCTGGGTGGGGAGAGTTATGAAGTAAACACAATGGTTGACCACGTGTAGGCTGAAGCTGATAAACTTGTCGTGCAACCCAGCATTTCTTCAGAGGCGATCTTTGATGCGATAATCAGATTCAAAGATTCATTTGTATTTCACGCGAAAAAAACTGTTTAGGGTCATCTAATGCAAAGCGTATGATACACTTTTCCTATCTTATTGTTGATGAAATTCTGTTGTCAACATACATTCAGCATCTCTTCTACTGAAAGTTTGCAAGTGTGTGTGCGTGCGTGCGTGCGTGCGTGCGTGCGTGCGTGCCTGCGTGTGCATGTGTGCATGCGTATGCGTGTGTGTATGCGTGTGAGTGTACGTATGTGTGTGTGCGCGCTCGCGCGTGCGAGCGTGCGTGCGTGTGCATGTGTGCATGCGTATGCGGGTGTATGTGCGTGTACGTATGTGTGTGTGTGCGCTCGCGCGCGCGTGCGTGCGTGCGTGTGAGATCTTACATGTCTTTATCTCAGGTAGATGCCTGCAGCAACTTGGCCAGACACAGAGATAAATGCACAACACTGAGAAGAAAGTATTTAAGACAGGAAGAGGGATAGGAAAGGTGAATATGAGGAAGGTCC
>JAWQFJ010007812.1:0-32500 GCA_034096865.1 Theodoxus fluviatilis
ATGCTGCCTGGGGGAGTTCTGGAAGCGTTGAGCTTCGCTACCGCCGTGGGGGAAGAATGAGTTCTGAAAACGGCACGTGCGCGTTTTGAGGGACCTGAAACGACGGCCAGAGGGAAGGAGCTGGAAGAGGGGACAAGCAGGGTGGGAGGGGTCCGCCACAATCTTATGGGACTTGCGTACTATGCGCTGGGCGTAGATAGAGGCTAGGGAGGGCCACGTCTCCCTATGCAATTTGAATACGGCAAATAACTATGGACAATATGGCTTAATTTGCTTATACTGACGCGTCTTGTTTGTTGTTGGCCTTGCATAGCCTACAAAGGCTGACAGACCATAAACTGTCATTTGAACTTGCATGCATTTGTCCTGTGCCCTGCTTTACAGTTAGTGAGGGTTGAAGACATCCTAAGCAGCTCTGGGATGCTGTTCCAAGACCATGAGACCGTTAACCTATGAAGCAGGATAACCAGGGGCCATAGTCATGCAGATGCTTCTTTGAAAGTGAACAGGCTTTGTGTGGAGGATCGCTGGCCCCTTGTTGGTTTGTACTCCTGCAGCCATAACAACAAATACCCAGAGTGCCATACAATTTTTTAAAGTCATGATTCCATGAAAAATTAATACTTGTATACCAATTTGAACCTTTGAAACTTGGAAAAATACAGGAAAGTAATTATGTCTACAGTGATGTTTTTCAACCAGTGTCTGGAATTCAAACGGCCCAACATTTTAACCTTTGGTTATTGGGTTGTGTAATCAGTACTTCTCTGATGCTGAATGTATGGTCCCTGTAAGGGAATTAATTGCAAATAAATTAGAGAAAAGCAATTGCCAATCTGTGTTGACACTTTTTATTGACATTCAAGTGTATGGTGTATATTCCACGCACACCTTCCACATTCTATCAAAGACATGGTTTACAATTTTCTCCTTGAAAATCAAGCCTACCAAAGGTGCAGTTCTGAGCTTAGACAACGACATCAAAGTTGGGCATAGAAAAGTTATCTCCATGCTTACAGATGTGACTATACAAAGTATTTCAGTCTGAGAATGACAGGGAAAAAAAACTGTCCAGTAATCAAGATCTTGAAGCAAGTCTAGACTGCAGATGACAGAAGCAAAAAAGATAAAACGAGTGCTGGAAGAGAAGGGGACCAATTTATGCATGGCTAGAATGTGGTGGGAGGCCAGGTGTAAAGAAAATGAAGAAATAGAGGATTCTGTGTGTAGGCAAGGCAGAGCATGGTAGACAATGGGCACTGATGCATGCATGTTGCAAAGTGGGACACAACGCCCAAGAACAAGGCATAGCATCCGGCCACTAAACTATCACAAGATGCTTATTACCCAGTTTGAACTTCAGTTGCAGTGATCATCTTGATACTAGATCACTATGAAAATAATTAAATCATCAAATCTACACATCAAACCCTATTTAATTAATATCTAATGCTATCAAATGTGAATGCATCCCTTTTTTTCATCTTTGAAAAAAATTCCACTCGCTTTCTTTGATACACATGTGTAAACCTGCCTCACACTAGACTATGGGCAACTGCATTCTATAGAGAGTAAAAAAGTAACCGCCATGGTTGCATGAAAATGAGATGCACCAACTCTTCTCTCATTTTAGAGCATGTGCAGGAGCATGTTATCAGAAAACACCATTCTGTGATCACCATTTTATATCTTTGATGAAAACACACCATTAAAAAGTTAAGGAGCAAAGCTAAGTTCATTGTGAGCAATCTTTTGCATTCATTTATAACGGACAACACAAAGAAACAAGAATATGCATTCATTTGGTTGATGTATTAAGAGTTTTAAATTTGTGATAAGCATACATGCTCTACTGAAGGCAAGTAACCTACAATTGCATTGGAAATGCTCAAGCATTGAAGCAAGTGTGCAATTTCTATTAGATGCATTGGATATAGTTCCAACAGTTGTGATATTGGAGCAGTTTCTATTAGGTGCATTGGAAATACATTTCAAACAGTTCTGATATCGGAGTACTGATCATTGCAAATGACATGATAAGCCACAGGGAATGTGCCAGACTCTCAACAACAACATGTGGAAGGATTCTCTCAGCAAAGTAAGTCACCCATGCATGTTGGACTTGGTCAATTCAATATATATCCCTGTCATGCATAAGGTGCAAACACAGCCAATATTACAAATACAAATAAATGAGTATTCAAGACAATCAGGCACTCCAAGTAATACACTCCAACACAAAAATGTTTGATGCTGGAAATGTCACCCACAAACTCCCCGTGCTGTGAAGATGAGACGGTCATGGTCAACATCTGTTGAAATCATCCTCATCCTCCTTCCCCTGACAGGCATAATACTTCAAGCATCAGTTTCTCTAAACCATGCTTTGCATCACTCATCACTCACAAAGGCACCACACATCAATGCTTTCACTTGAATCTGAGCATGGGAAGATGTTTTGCTCTCTGTGAGACAATTCCCTACACACAAGAAGATCACAACACATCCAAATCCCTTCAAGACTCACTGTTGTACAACATGGCCCCCATAGCAAATTCAATCAGGCTGGACTGCAAGATAAGTAACCAGAGGAGAACCTGATTTCTGAGTAAGTCATCCAAATGTTTTCGTCAAAAGATCATTTGTGTGATACATTATCGTTCATTTTAATATTTAACTGATTATGGTCATGGAATTTTCAACGAATTAGGAATAAGAATGCTGTCCTAGGAAATAACCGAAATGCCCACAAAATATCCACTCATGGCCTTGTCTTGTCTTTCCTTTACTGCCCACAATCAGCATCAGTGATCAGTGATAACTTTGGCACTGTAAGGGGTGTTGCGCTTGTTCCAAGGTAGCTGAAGTCGTAGTTCGTTAATCACACTAAAGTCCTTGACACAGTCCGTTCGCTACAGTAGGTGGGGGAATAGGGGGGAGGGGGCAGAGAGCGTCACAGTGGCTGTCTAGTGGGAGGCACGCGACACATGGAAGTAAATGTTACCAAGGAAAATCCTCTGTCTAAACATTAGAAGCATTAGAAGCATGTTTCTACCTCAAATTCGTCCGTGTACATGCTAAAATGTCCTTTGAACTGCCAGTCTGTGTACCGAGGCACGGAATGTGTTCGCTATTGCGGGGGACCGCTATTGCGAGGGGCCGCTATTGCTGGATCTTTTTTTGGTCAAAAGTTATTAAGACCATTTTGATTCTTTTGTCCTAAAACGCCTAAAAAACCATAAAATTTTTGTTACTTTAAAAAACAAACTTAGAATTTTTTTCGGTTTTTATCAATAAAGGGTGAAGCTTTATATTCTAACTCCATCCCACGTTTGACTCTCAACGGGTGGTCCCTACGCCCTAACTCCAGAGCCCGACGCTGATGTTCGACACAAAC
Organism: Theodoxus fluviatilis; assembly: GCA_034096865.1. Lineage (NCBI taxonomy): Eukaryota > Metazoa > Mollusca > Gastropoda > Cycloneritida > Neritidae > Theodoxus > Theodoxus fluviatilis. The sequence goes on from JAWQFJ010007812.1 coordinate 3,398, forward strand.
GTGACAAAAAGTAACGCGTCCGGGTTTAGGTGAAACCAAAGATTAGTAACCTATAATCTTTGGTGAAACTCCCCGGACAGGCTAAGTCAGTCAGGCGGGGTGGCGGGTGCGGCCTAGGCTGAGCGCTATCGGTAAAACCCGAAAAAATTTCTATGTTAAAAAAGTAACAAAACTTTTATGGGTTTTTAGGCGTTTTCGGACAAAAGAATCAGAATGGCCTTAAGAACTTTTGACACAAAAAAAATCCCGCAATAGCGGCCCCCCGCAATAGCGGCCCTCCGCAATAGAGAGCCGACGCCTCTATCAAAAAGGAAATACAAGTAGTATAAAAGTGAAAAGCAATACATTGTCGATGTTTTGTCCCCCTGTGAGCTGAGGGTGAGAATAGACTCATCGAGTCTTTGTACGAGATTCGTAAGAGGTCAATGACTGAAGAAATCATGACTTAAACAGCTGTAATGATTTGTGTTATCCATGGTCTTTTGTAGCGTAGAAAAGCTGGTAGATTGCAAAACTCATTTACTTAAATCGTTCAATAGCACGTTTGTTTATGATCCTGTGTATTTTAGCTCATTGTATTTCATTCTCACCTTTAATATGAAAAGAACAAGTGTACACAGATACAATCATGACATTCTTCCATGGAGTGATATTTGACGTTTCTTGTTGTTGGAAACAAGATACACTACTTCAGATCAAATGCGAAAACGTGACAGCTATTTAGTTGCGCTTAAATGTGCCATTTCGTGCTCGCCCACACATTGTCAGCAACAAGTATATGCAAACAATCGCAATCGGTGTATTATTTCATGGAGTGATAGTTCATGTCTCTTGTTGGTAACAACAAGACAAACTGCGCAGGAGTAAAAAGCAACTATCTGCACTTGTTTGGTTGCGTTTTCGTTCTTGACTGCACTATGCCGAAAACAAGTGAACATGAGCACAACAGGATATTTCTTCATGGAATGATGGTCGCAAGTCTTGTGGGTGGAAAACATCCTCCAATCAGGATGTGGTATTTATGCAAATGGAATACGTGCATACGTTCACGTGTGATATCTGCAGTGTCAGACGGGACTGCAACAATATCAAGCCCACACAGGGCTCAGCGAAAGTGACGGCATATACGGGTTGACCTCACGTCACCCTAAATATCTGAGCACTCCACCACATCACTGGGCAACAGGATACCACTGACGTACGGAGGTTTACATGGGGCGGACTGACTGTCTCCTCCGTCTATGCCGTCAAAAGTCGCGCGATTAATGACACAGTTCTTGACTCTCACAGCGTGGATCCACTCGAGCAAAACCGACGCGATGTTGAATGTTTTTAGGGCGAGGGTGGGATACGGGTTGCGTGTGTCCACAGACAGAGACTTCCACGGCAAGACTGGGAAGGAATGAGAGCGAGAGACAACCAGGAAATTTAATGCAAGCGCTTCGAGGCCGGTGAAAGGGACGCAGACCCAGATGAAATATGTACCCGTCCATTAGGAAGACGTAAGCTGCTCGCCAATAAAGCGCGCCTGAAGAACGGGAACTCGGCTCGATGAGGGCCGATGAAAGACGCCCAGGTCCCGCAAAAAACGTCCTTTCAGGTGGCAGTCACACCTTGCAGGGGAGCAGGGGCGGTGGTTGTATCGATCATCAATCAAAATTATAGATCAGTCCGACTGCTCTTTTGTCGAGCTCTGCACGCCGGATTAGCGTTGGGGCCCGTGCGCCTTTGTGGGGTTTATGGCCCCACCTATGGAAACGGCCCTAAGCGCTATTTGATAGCTTTGGCAAAATATTTGTTTAAATCCTTCACGACCACATTGTGCCATACGGAAATCTGCCTTTTTGATATTTCCACGAGTAATTTGAAATCAATAGCACGCTCCAGACGAGAATAGAGTTATTGGGGAGAGGAAACTAGAACATCAAATAGACGAAAGTGTTAAAGAAATCGCTTGACGGTGTTTTTCTTCCTTGCGAAAGAAACTGGCAAGCGATCTTTTGGGGCCAAAGCTTGGCGCGGCCCGATACCTGTTGACAGCTTAATAGTGACCAACGACCCACGTCCGGTCTACGTAGCCGTGACTGAATCTTCACGGGTGATCAGTGGTGGGGTGCATATGAACTTACTACACGGTTGTTGGCAACTAAATCGGAAGTTTGCTACTAAATTGCGAAGTAAGGTGTGCATGAAAGCTGTCTACGCGTAGTTACCTCCTAAGTTGGCCACTAAACAACCCAAAATTTAGTGGTGCTCTGTATCATCACTACACGGCTGAGTAGCCAACTATTTGCACAATTCAATGGCGGACTTGTCTCCGGTTCGCACAGAAAACGCTATATTTCGGGATACTAGAGATCCATCCAAAGAAATGCAAGCCATGAACAGCATTAATTTATCAAAGCTGTATGTTGAATGCATCAATAGGTCGTGAAAGCTCCTACATTTTACAAATCGAATGCAGGTCGACGCATCCACGTGGGATCTCCGTGGACGTGGTCAGAAAAAATAGTTCACGACCTTCTCAGGCAGTCAGCATGATGCCTTGCAAGTGGAGGGAGGGAGGGAGGTAGGGAGGGGGGGGAGGGAAGGGAGGAGGGGAGGGAGGGAGGGAGAAGGGAAGGTGGGGAGAAAGGCAGTGAGGGAGGGAGGGAGGGAAAGGATGGAGAGAGGGTGGGAGAGAGGGTGGGAGAGAGGATGGTAGAGAGGGTGGGAGAGAGTAAGGGAAGGGGAGAGGGAAAGGAGGGAGGGGAGGGGAAGGGAGGGGAGGGAAGGGGGCGAGGGAGGGAGGGAGGGAGGGAGGGATTAGGGAGGGAGAAAGGAAGGTAGAGAGAACGAAAGGGAGGGAGGGAGAGGGTGGTAGAGAGGGTGGGAGAGAGTAAGGGAGGGGAGGGAGGGGAGAGGGGGGAGAGGAAGGGAGAGGAGGGGAGGGAAGGGGAGGAGGGGATGGGAGGGAGGAGGAGAGAAGAGGGGAGGGGAGGGAGAGAGTGAAGGAGGGAGAGAGCTGCTTCTACTACTACTACTACTACTACTACTACTACTACTACTACAACTGCTACAACTGCTACAGCTGCTACAGCTACTACTACTACTACTACTACTACTACTACTACTACTACTACTACCACTACTACTACTACTACTACTACTACTACTACTACTATTGACATGAGATCTCATTGACAGATCATCGTCAAACATGACGCCTAAATTTCTAACAGGCTGAGAGAAGACGATGTCACTGACCAATGATTAGTTTGAGGGCCTGATCCGATTTGCCTCCGCCGCCCACCAGGAATGCTTCAGTTTTTGAGTCATTGAGTTGGAGCTTGTTCCGGGTCATCAATCGTTTCACGTCAGAGATACAGTGTTCTCTGGTAGAAAGCAGAGAGTGGATTTGACTGGGATGGGAGGAGTTGTAGAGCTGGGTATCATCAGCAAATTCACTGTGAGAGACTGAATGACTGTCAATTACATTGGAGAGTGGGTGGGTGTACAGTAGAAACAGCAGAGGACCCAGAACAGAGCCCTGAGGGACTCCGCGATCCGAGGTGATTCACACGATTTTCAAAATGGCGTCTTCGATCCCGCACTGACCATCGATGCGTAAAATAACCCTCAGAAACATCAATTGGGGACTGGAACGGGCTTTATTTGCCCCAAGCGCTCTGTATGCGCGAGTAATGGCAAGTAAGAATGACACAGTAGTGGACTTTATTCATGCAGAATACATTTAAACGTGCATAAACGATTTATGTGGCAAAGAAAACACTTTCTTCGCGCCTATCAACACAACATGGGGCGCAGAAGATTTACCTCCCCTTTAACAAGTGAAGCGCTGCACTAAACCTGTAGATGTTCAGGAGAGGCAAAGAGCTCTCAATTGCCAACACGAGCGCTCATGCAGCGCTTCGTACTCCTGAACAAGCTTTATGAGGGCGAGGGTTGGGTGGGGGTGAGGGGAAGAAGGGGGCGGGGATGATTAAGAAATAAGACATGCTCGAGGCCAAGGGAAGGAGAGGGTGGGTGGATGTGTGTGTGTGTTTAGAGGGTAGAACAGCAGGCCTCTCCTTCTAGACCACGTGACGTTGGAGACGTCAACGTTGATTGGCTGGATTGAGAAATGTTGGGTGTGTTTTAGATATGATGGATGGGCGCTTTGCCCTCAGAAGTGTGACGGAGGTCGGGACACACAGAGAAGCAACAGAAAGGGAGGGCTGAGGGTGGTGCTCGTGGGGTGGGGAGCACAATGAGTGCAAGCGGGTCCTTCAAGAAGAGGGGGTGGATTGTAGGAGAAGGGGGAGGGGGGCGGGGACTTGGGACACACGAAGTGAAATCGAACTTGCAATGGCTGCCTGCTAGTTTGTAAACGGGAATACTTCTGTCGGATGTAACACTTCGGTTTTTCAACATGACCAATTTACCAGTAACTTCGCCGAAAGTAAGTAGGAGTCATTTTTATCATCGTTAATAATTATTGCTGATTTATTATCGTTTCAATGGTTCGACACAGCCCTCAGCACTCGCGGAAAGTTCTGCTCACTGACACGACTCGCCATGATTTCGGCTAAACGCCGTGACAGACTTTGCACAGAAGTTATTCTTTGACAGAATATAGCCACAACGAATCGGTCGGACAGAACTCTTCCGATCTCTTTCCATCTAGTCTTCGAGAAAATTTTGGTCGTAATTGATTAAGAAATGTTCGATTTTATCGTTGGTTGATTTGAAAGGGTCAGGGACAGGTAACGAGGGGAGTGGCAGGTTGTAAAGATGCCATGAGGCTGTGAGGCTGATTCACTCCTATCTCCGAGGAGACGTTTGATCCTCCGGTATATGAGAGATGTCTACATCTCCAAGCAATCTTTGTCGTCATTTTTTGGTTTTGATTCGGGAATCCTGCAGTCAGTCATTTACCCACGGTGTTGTCGTCACAATTGTTCTACATTCTCATATTTTGACTGGAGTCAAATAATTTCCTGGGCAGATGCACGGATTTTGATATTTTGAGCTGCTAAGACTTTAAGTCAACAAACTGGTGCGCACTGACGCACAGACGTGGCATAATAGGAAATTCGACACCTTTGTTTACTGGTCAGGGGGTTTGAACCTTGAATGTATAGGGAAATAAACCCTATACTTGTCTTTGATACATCCACATGTGTTAAAGCTTTCCATCTTGATGTGGCTACCTCATGGAAACTGAGGAAGGGTTTGTCGCTCGGGATTTCATCCCTGTTCATACCTAATACTATGATAAATTCCCTCTATAGAGCACACCTTTAATAACAAATGAACACCAGTCATTTACAAGAAACGAATAAATTCAACTCGATGTTAATGATATATTACAAATGAATGAATTCAACATTTGAATATTACACAAATCTTCAGTTTCACTCAATCTTACGAGCACTGCCATCACGGTTTTCAGATAAACATTACTTTGTCGATTGACGAATATGCACGTCAAAGAAAATATTTTTTAAACTAATTAATTTTGTTGATCGAGTCCGTTTTGCTTCTTGCTTTAAGGGCACTTAGTAATGATTTCACAGCAGTAATATATTTATATCCATGCATCAAAAAAGGGATTCCCCTCCCCCCCACCCCCCACCCCCACCCCCACCTCCAACCCTTGGATATGAAATCGGTCATATGTATAAACGCACGTTACTTTAACCCAGACGATTCAACTTGTAAGATGTATATACACGTGAGAGTTTTTTTTTGGTGTCACACGACAGGCCAGGCCACCCGCCACCACCACCCATCCCCACCACCACCCCCCACCCCCACCACCACCACCACCACCGCTCAAAAATTCATGAAGACATGTGCTACGTTCTTGGTTGGATGAGTTCATTCCAAATAATAGGGGTGGTTTTGCCATGCTTGACTGAATGGGTTGATGAAACTATTCATGTATGTGTGTGGTGTTCTTTCGACACACCTTATGATCGTCATTATTTGCCTGTGCTGCATTTACCTACGTGAATTGGCTGGCTGACTACATGATGCCACATGGGTTATTCTGGACGCATTGTTAACCTTGCGATGTTTTGTTGAATCTAGTTAATTTGCTCACGTGTTTTTCGTACACGCCCGCGCGCGCCCGCACACACACACACACACACACGCGCGCGCGCACACACACATACACTTCATTTACCGTGTATTTAAAGTGTACATTTTAACACAGTACTAGCGGTGTTTGGTTGTCAAAGACATAATTGTTGGGCTATGTATCACTGAAGCCTGGCGATGTTTCCTGCGGCAAACTGGCAAAACAAATATGCACAGAGCCTCATGCTCGCGATCTAATATAAAGAGAGGCATAACCCGCTACAGATGGCCTCATATTTTGTCAAACGCTGAGTCTCCAGGCAGCAATATACACAGAGCCTCATGCTCGCGATCTGATATAAAGAGAGGCATAGCCCGCTACAGATAAGCCTCATATTTTGTCAAACGCTTTGAGTCTCCAGGCAGCAATGTACTTCGAGCATGACATGGACATAGCGAAGCATAATTTGTCGCTGATGGGATGGCAGAGTATAGTTTTATTTATTGACTTCCCAATTCACGGTGGGTGGAGCTTTATGTAGCAAGAATCCTGCTCTGGTTGTGTTTTAGGAAGGGCATCATGCCTGTCAGCTTGCATCCCCTTGTCAACAAATCTTCTTCTTCTTCTTCTTCTTCTTCTTCTTCTTCTTCTTCTTCTTCTTCTTCTTCTTCTTCTTCTTCTTCTTCTTCTTCTTCTTCTTCTTCTTCTTCTTCTTCTTCTTCAAACAATTTCAAATCAAGTGCCAAAGATACTTTTATATCGACCATTTCACACTGACATAATCCATCAGATGTAATGAAATGAAATAAAAATAATTTCCTTTCTCTCTATCAAAATCGGATTAAATCACATTTCACCAACAAATTACGCATTCTCCGGGGAGTAGGCCTACTCGATCGTGTTCAGCTGACGGCGCTCGTTCAAGATGGGGACAGGAAGTCACGTGATTCAATTTTGGTCATTCAGGATGGCGGTGGGTCGATCTCGTTTTTCCACTCTAAGCTCCGGGACTCTGTGCTTCACGAGAGACTGGTGTGCAGTGACCTACATGCACGAACTGCTGCCCTTCTAAAGATGTGTTCTTCCATGACCCACGAACCTGCTCTTCATTGCAGACGCGTCTGTAGGTTGCTGTCTTTTGTCATGCGATAGCCGAGTGAAACTGGAGCTAGAGAATCCAGTTTGCCTTAGGCGAAGACGTTGGTGTGCGAATTGTGAGGGTTGAGAGAGGCCCCAAACCCCGTGAATGCTGTCACAGGAATATCCTCTTGCGCTCCGTTTGGCCTATAATCTGAGGGCATTCATAAAAGAAATGACGCATTCAGCGTTTTACGGTCCAATGACTCTCATATCCGACAAACTGGTTTGGGTTTTGTCAACATTCCCAAAGATGATTGCGTTGCAGAGGAGATATGGATGAAAACTTGAGGGGGATGATACCTCAACCACTTTGCTGATACTCCATGAGGCACACTTCACAACGACGAGGAAGAAGTTGAAGACAAACACGTTGAGGTATCATCCCCCTCAAGTTTTCATCCATATCTCCTCTGCAACGCAATCATCTTTGGGAATGTTGACGAAACCCAAACCAGTTTGTCGGATATGAGAGTCATTGGACCGTAAAGCGCTGAATGCGTCATTTTTTTCCAAACGGAGCGCAAGAGGATATTCCTGTGACAGCATTCACGGGGTTTGGGGCCTCTCTCAACCCTCATAAACGCACGTGAAAAGTGCATGGGCATCGAACGATATTTTGATCTGAATGATGGGTATCAGTTTTAAAGATGGTTCCCTGAGTACAAGAGAGCGCGTGTTTGTTCATTGCATGCATGTGATTGCATGATAGGCGGGAGTGTGTTTGTGTATGTGTGTGTGTGTGTGTGTGTGTGTGTGTGTGTGCACGCGCGCGCGCGCATTTAGCGTGCATTAATGTGCAGTAATGATATAATCACAGTTAAATTGTGCTTGGTCCTCTTTTATGTGTGTTCATTCTTGCATACAACCTGTCATCGCTCTGACTCGCCTGAAAGCCGTCTTCGTTCACCCCTGTGGGTTGCGGGTAATATAGACCCCCTGTGGGTTGGGGGTAATATAGACCCCCTGTGAGTTGTGAGTAAGAGTAGACCCTCGTGGGCTGTGGGTAAGAATAGACCCCTTGTCGGTTGGGTAAGCATCCCGTAGCCAGGCGCCACTCTGCCCACTAAAAAGCGCAGATCCTGTGTCCGTACGACGTTGTCCTACTTCTGCAACTTGAACCAAAGATTATAGGTTACACAAAGATAGTTCATGCCGAGCTTTTGCTCTTTGAAGTTACAAGCAGCTAAAATTGCAGCGCCCCAAGCGGCTAGCACTATGGGAGATGCTTCTGCGCATGTCCGTGAGCCTATAGTCCGTATCAACATTGCACATTTAAAATGGTGGACATAGTCTCGCTTCGCGCAGAAAAAGCTGAATTTGGGGACACTAGACACCCCATCCAAAGAAAATGTAAACCATGAACAGCATTAATTTATCAAAGCTGTATGTTGAATGCATCAAAATGTATTGAAAGCTCCTACTTTTTAACAATCGAAATGCAGGTCACTCGCAGAACCACGTGTGCACGGGTCGACGTGATCGCAACGTTTGGTGACCCTGTTCTCTCTGTGTTAAAAATTATTATTATTCAAATCGGTCAAATAGTGACGTCACTCGTTCTTCAACCTTGGTAGTTGATGACGTTATCGGAAATTTTAGAATTAGGTCCATCGCACATCTGTTGCTAGGCCAAAATTCTAGTGACAATTTACTTGAACGAAATTCTTTCTGTTTACTTCTGAAAAGTTAGTGTGAATGTGTTTTGTGGTTCTGTGTTCACTAGGAGCCGTCTCCAGTTATACGGCTATACCTCCTGTATAGTTCTGAGTTGCTAAGGGACTAGCTTTAATCTTCTTCCATCAGGAGATAACTTTGCTGTGTTTAGGGTCTATTCTTTGGAAAAATCTTTGCCCTTGTTTAAATAGGTTAGCATAGGTTTCAGCCCCAGCTTAAAAATAGTTACCCGTTCTTTCCTAAAAAGGTGTTATAGGAAAAAGTAACCTTACATTACCCACCTTGCTTTGTCTCTTGGAAACCTGAAGTACGAAAGCTCTGGGCGTTTCTTTCTGTTGTTGCTACAGTTAATAGCGCTGCAGTGGTCACTCGCAAACCTGTGTTTTCCGCCATGTTTGTGCGAAGTCTCCACTAAATCCTATAATCATGTGACTAAATACAGTGCAATGTTGAAACGGACTATAGGCATCTCCCATAGTGCTAGCCGCTTGGGGCGCAACGTGTCTCGACCCTCACGAGAATTAGTCCATTAGGTGGCAAGTGAAACACTGACCCCCCACGGGGAATTTTGTAGACTATGTTTTTAGGGTAGCCTGACATACCCTCTTATAATTTCTGGATGTTTGGTTTTTATAAACTAGTGGGTGTGGGAACCAGACCACTCGAAAGGTCTCATTTTTCCTTCTTTCGGCCCTATATTTGCTCTCGGACAGTATGGTTCATCCGACATCTGCCGTTTTTTTTCTTATCAACATATTTTAAATCAGTTGACAGTTTCTGAAAGACAATTGATTGTAGAATGTTTTGATATATGTTTTTTGGTGATATCTTGGTTATTAAGGGAATGACATGAATACGAAATGAGGCATTTTTGAAAATCAATTTTTCATCTGTGAGTCTTATGTTTTGACATATTGAATCTAAAACAGTTTATTTTTGCACATTTGAAATAAATTGACTTTATAAGGCAAAGTAAGTTTTATCTTTTGATACCAGTTTGGTTGACCTTTGCTTCAAGGTCAAGGTCACACAAGTCATGAGTCGTATGAATCATGTGCATACTTTGATTAGAGTGTGACAAAATGTTTTGAATGTTTGACCTTCAACTTCAAAGTCAATTATTGTTTGACCTTGACCTTCAAGGTCATTGATAGGTCCAGTTTGTATGGAGGTCAAGGTCACAGTGGACAAATAACAATAATCTGGTTGTTTTTTGGTGTGTTTTGTGGCATTGATACATACTTCACGATTGCCAGGATTATAAACATTTTCAGACTGTTGAGTCATCAACATTGTTTGCTGAAACCACGACAGAGAGAGAGAGAGAGAGAGAGAGAGAGAGAGAGAGAGAGAGAGAGAACGAACGAACGAACGAACGATTTTATTTCAGGGGGCCATCCGCCCATTTGAATCATATGTACAAAGGAAAAAAACAAAACCTAAACAACAATACGTATTTGCTTCACTCCACAACTTACACACGTAATGTATAGCGAGGGTAGGGATTTCTGAAGCAGAGTAGTTATAACGCGACACACAGGCACACACAGACACACACAGACACACTTACAAACCAAACAAACAACCCCTGAATACACACCTACCCACCCACCCACCCTACCCAATCCAACCCAACACAATACAACCCAACTCACTCATTCTATGCAACCTAACCCCAAACTAAACCAAAATAAAATCAAGCCAATCCAACCCTGCTCAACCCCAACCATCCACTCACCCATCCACCCTACCAAGGCAAGCAGCCCTACCCAATCCAATGAGACCCAACCCAACACCCATTCTATCCAACCTAACCTAAAATCAAACCAATCCAAACCAATTCACTCCAGCACTGCCCAATACCAAACATTCACCCAACCATCCACCCTACTAAAGCAACCAGCCCTACCCAATCCAACACCATCCAACTCGCCAATCCAATCCAACTCAACTCTAAACTATTCCAATCCAACCGAACCCAACCCTCTATCCAACCATACACCCTACCAATCCAACACAAAGCAACCTAACTTAATCCAATCAACCCCAACCAAATCGCCCCAACCTCAACCATCAAATCAACTTACCCACTCAATCATCCAACTACCTATCCACCCTTCCCACTAAAAACCTTTAGCGAGTCATCATCTCAACACGCCATCATTCATTGACAACAAACACCAAAATTATCAACACACACACGGCACTTGTGCTAAAAACCTTTAGCGAGTCATCATCTCAACACGCCATCATCCATTGACAACAAACACCAAAATTATTAACACACACACGGTACTTGTTCTAAAAACCTTTGGTAAGTCATTACTCCATTATCCACTGACAACAATCACCAAAATTGTCAACACACACACGGCACTTGTGCTAAAAACCTTTAGCGAGTCATCATCTCAACACACCATCATCCACTGACAACAAACACCAAAATTGTCAACACACACACGACACGTGCAGGAGGACGAGTGCTCAGGCGAGATCGTTATGCTCACCTCCTCAACTACTACTACTACTACTACTACTACTACTACTACTACTACTACTTCTACTACTACTTCTGCTACTACTACTACTTCTGCTACTACTACTACTTCTGCTACTACTACTACTTCTGCTACTTATACTACTGCCACTGCTACCACTACTACTACATGTACTCTTTCTCTTGCTACTGCTACTGCCACTACTACTACTGCCACTACTACTACCGCCACTACTACTGCCACTACTACTTCTGCTACTACTACTACTACTACTGCTACTACTACTGCCACTACTACTACTGCTACTATTACTGCCACTACTACTACTGCATGTGCTCTTTCTCTTACTGGTACTAATGCTACTACTACTACTGCAACTACTACTTCTGCTACTTCTACTTCTGCTACTTCTACTACTGCCACTACTGCCACTACTACTGCTACATGTGCTTCTCTTACTAGTACTAATGTTACTACTCCTACTGATACTAATACTTCTGCTACTTCTACTACTGCTACTACTACTGCCACTACTACTACTACTATTGCATGTACTCTTTCTTTTACTAATACTAATGCTACTACTACTACTGCAACTACTACTTCTGCTACTTCTACTACTTCTGCTACTTCTACTACTGCCACTAATACTACCACTACTACTACATGTGCTTTCTCTTACTAGTACTAATGCTACTACTACTACTACTACTACTTCTGCTACTTCTGCTACTGCTGCTACTACTACATGTGCTTTCTCTTACTAGTACTAATGCTACTACTCCTACTGCTGCTACTACTGCTGCTACTACTAATACTACCTCTACTATTACTACTAGAATAGCAGATGCAAGAGGACCTATCCAGGATGCGAGCACAGCGAGTGCTCGCGAGCACTTAACCTCATGAACAGCTGTAAGGACCTCTACAAGCCTGACTCACTTGTGAAGTGGGTCTGGTTGATCCACATGTGACATCCCAAGTGGTAGAAGTGCAGAGCGTTGCTGTAGCACGTCTCCATCTGGTAGTGCTCGTGCGCGATGCCGCCGTACACCAGCATGTAGTTCCCAAGAATCACCGCGGAATGGAAGGCCAGCGGCTCCGGCGCCACCCAAATGTTGTTGTTGATGTGCGCCCAGTACAGGTGGTCCAGGTGGAAGGTGTGAAACTCGTTCGTGCGCACGCTCTCCAGCGCCGAGCGCTGCACGTAGCCACCAAAGATGAGCAAGGAGCGCGACTCCTTGTGGTAGACGGTGGAGTGGCCCACCAGACGCTTCTGTGGGTAGCGTCCTCCCAGCACAGGCACCATCTGCCACTCCTGTGCCTCCCCCGTGTGGATGCGGAACATCATGTCTGTGGCAACCTGCAGTTATCAGGAGAGAGAGAGGGGCGGGGTGGGGTGAGATCCTGGAATGTATGTCAATGTATCATAGGTGACTATCAACCATTGCTGACATGGGTCCAAGATTTCATGAAAAAATGCTCACCATTACTGATGGCTAATCACAGTTAAGATAACAAGAGTAGACGGGGAAAAGTCATCTCTGCGCGGTATTGTCCAATCACAAGATTTGGCGGGTGAAAACGTCATGTCATTCATATGCAAGTAGGTCAAGCTCTACGTTTCAGGGTAAACCACCGTCTAGCCTATGAATAATAATAATAATATAGTTTAATTACGCACATACCTTCCCTTGACAGGCAAGCTCATGGCGTTTACAATCCAAAGAATCAACACTCATACAACCACTCAACACCACATTCCCACAAAAACTCACACACTACACACATAAACAAAACAAAAACTAAAGTCCAATAGAACAAACTATAAAATATACACAGCACTTGCAGGCAAGGTCAAGTAAGGTAAAGCAGCTCAGCGAGAAAGGCGGATCGGAAGAGGTGGGTCGAAAGAGCACTTTTGAACTGGGGCAGAGTGTCACAATGACGGACTGAGAGTGAGAGAGGGAGACTATTCCAGGTTACAGGTCCAATATAGAAGAAGGCACGCTGTCCTTGAGTTTTCTTGTTACGGCGGGGGACCTTAAGTATTCTAGAGTCAGCAGCTGAGCGTAGAGATCTGGAGGGTGTGTAGACTGCAAGAATTTCTGTAAGAGCATTTGGTGCAGTGTTGTTGATGGCCTTGAAGCACAAAGTAGCAAGTTTATAATCTATCCTCTGACAGATGGGGAGCCAGTGAAGTGTATAATGTAGGAGTGATGAGACATGGGTATGCTTGGGACATCGAAAAACTAGCTAAGCAGTGCAATTCTGAACTTTCTGGAGTTTGTTAAGCAGAGTGTCAGGGATGCCAGCAAGAAGAGAGTTTCCATAGTTGAGACGAGACAGGACAAGTGATGTGATGAGCGTTTTGATGGCCTGCTGAGAATGGACCCATTTTCCTTAACTCATAATATGCTAACTGACAGACTTTGTTGGCATGAGATCTCATTGACAGATCATCATCAAACATGACGCCTAAATTTCTAACAGACTGAGAGAAGACGATGTCACTGTGTCCAATGGTTAGTTTGAGGGCCTGATCCGATTTGCCTCTGCCGCCTACCAGGAGTGCTTCAGTTTTTGAGTTATTGAGTTGGAGCTATGACACTATTCTGAACCGCCCCTGGCTGAGCTACTGGAGCAGGCCCCTGGCTGAGCTACGGCAGCAGGCCCCTGGCTGAGCTACTGGAGTGAGGAGCAGGCCCCTGGCTGAGCTACCGGAGCAGGCCCCTGGCTGAGCTACAGAAGCAGGCCCCTGGCTGAGCTACAGGAGCAGGCCCCTGGCTGAGCTACCGGAGCAGGCCCCTGGCTGAGCTGCGGGAGCAGGCCCCTGGCTGAGCTACTGGAGCAGGCCCTGGCTGAGCTACTGGAGCAGGCCCCTGGCTGAGCTACTGGGGCAGGCCCCTGGCTGAGCTACTGGAGCAGGCCCCTGGCTGAGCTACTGGGGCAGGTCCCTGGCTGAGCTACTGGAGCAGGCCCCTGGCTGAGCTACTGGAGCAGGCCCCTGGCTGAGCTACCGGAGCAGGCCCCTGGCTGAGCTACTGGAGCAGGCCCCTGGCTGAGCTACAGAAGCAGGCCCCTGGCTGAGCTACAGGAGCAGGCCCCTGGCTGAGCTACCGGAGCAGGCCCCTGGCTGAGCTACAGGAGCAGGCCCCTGGCTGAGCTACTGGAGCAGGTCCCGGAAGCTCCACAGCCAGGGGTTCCAGCTGACGAGGGGGGCATCGAGCAGCTCCAGCTGTATGTAGATCTCATAGGTGACTATCAACCATTGCTGACATGGATGTCACCTTTTGGAAATCCTGAGCTATGCACATGGTCATAAAGTGGCGATAAAGTAGCATGTTTTTCTTTCATGAAAAAAACTTGAAAATAGAATAGTGACAGCGTTGTGAGCTACTGAAGACTGGTGCCCACTGTTACGCTGTTTGGAGAAGATGGGTTTTTAATTTTTGGCAATGTGTTTAACTCACTGGAGTCGTATCGCAAGAAATATCGTGATAGGCGTCCTCCTGCCAGAGTCGTATATCACGAGATTATTTGCAATGCAATTGGAAATTTCTCCCTTTCGCTATAACGGTCTAAGGGAGGTAAATCTTGTTAGCCTATATGGCTGAAGGGATTTGCAAGCAGATTTACCTCCCTTTAGAATATATTTCGACTGATGATCGGAAATCGTAACCTTTGTGCATGTGGTGTGTATGTTGACAAAAAGGCGGGAAAGCGTACTGCAAAACGTTTGATCTTCCAATTCTGTGAACAAGTACTTTCATTTGGTTGATTGCTAGCCTCCATCTGCTTGTAATTATCTGTACTAGATGTTTATACACATTTGCATTACTTGGATATTGACATTTACAGTTTCTCATTTTCTAGGCACTTGTAGTTGTAAGCTTCCCATAACAGCTAGTGAACTGATTTTTTTTCTTATGCCTTTGTATCTTTATTATATTTTTGAAAATGCATGAAAAACTTACGATCCCGGAGAACGATCACAATATTTAGCCATGACTCCAGTGAGTTAACACAATGACGACGCATCTCATCATATGATGAGGTGAGGTGAGCAAGGATTGACGACACATCTCATCATATGATGCGGTGCTTATGTAAGTTTCTTGTGCGTGTTGTGAGGGGCTCTTAACCAATCGAGGTAGTCTAGTTCTCTTATAAGATAGTGAGGAACATTGTAGATCGTCTGTGTCTCTCAATTTGAAGAGGATAAGGCACTGCCAGACTTTGTTTACACATGTGGCAAGGGGGCGATTTAAAAGCTAAAATCGCTATGAAAGAAGGATCAGATGAGAAGGACGGCCACGATGTGCCCGTTTTTTCCAAAGAGGAATCGGAAACTGATCCGTACATGTTCAATGATGTTGTCGGCTGAGCTGAACTAAAAACAGGCACGCCAGACGGTACCCATCTTTGTTGCAATACTATATGCAAAATAAAAATATTGAGAGAATGACATTGATCTACAAGGATAAAGGAGACAAAGAGCGTTCTAATGATGGCAACAGTTTTTCCATTGCTTGATTAGTTTTTTTTCAGCAATTTCAGTAAAAATGCCCAGAAACATGCGTCTCCGGTCAATACGAGCTAAAAATAGCGCCGTCTTTAATGAGTTAAGGCAACACAGTGTTGTCATCATGGCGGCCATTTTGAACGTAGAATATCGGCTCAGTCAACCAGCTGGACAACTGCCAATGGAAAGTTCTGAAAAGCGTTACATTATGCCATACAACAACTGGATGTAGGTTCCTGAATCTCACTTCTGACATACTTAAATCCCTTTAGCTCTATTTGGCTGATATGTCAAAATGAGGCCAGACAACATCCATCACATTCTGTGGTAAGGTCATGCAGAGTGAAAAGGAAGAATCACAGGCCCTAAGACCGGGTTCACACAGCACACATAACACCACACGTTACTCCTTCACTTTGCATATATATATGCATACGCAGTTGCGGTAAGTCAGGTCTGTAATAAAACTCCAGTCACACAAAGGGAGAAAGAAAGAGTATGAGAAATATGCTATCTGAAATGTATGGATGGACTTGATTACTTTCGAAATAGATGGTCACACAAAAAGAGCACGAGGATGTGAGGTACTGAGGCCCTGTGACAAGGGTGGGAAGTACACCAGGGGCCATCTGAAGTCATGCAGTCTCCATTCTTGATCTCTTCCTCCAAGCTTTTCACTGCCCATCCCATTCTCATCTCCCTCCTATCCCCTGTGGGTTGGGGGTAAGAATAGACCCCTTGTGGGTTGGGGGTAAGAATAGACCCCTTGTGGGTTGGGGGTAAGAATAGACCCCTTGTGGGTTGGGGGTAAGAATAGACCCCTTGTGGGTTGGGGGTAAGAATAGACCCCTTGTGGGTTGGGGGTAAGAATAGACCCCTTGTGGGTTGGGGGTAAGAATAGACCCCTTGTGGGTTGGGGGTAAGAATAGACCCCTTGTGGGTTGGGGGTAAGAATAGACCCCTTATGGGTTGGGGGTAAGAATAGACCCACCCTGTCTCCCTACACGATTTGTATAAGTTATATAACTAGGGAATCAAGTTCCAGTGATTTCTTGATCAATGGCCTCCCATAGCCTACCAAGGCTGATTAATTGAGTCCCACTTTCATTAGCACCCCTCCCTCTGTCCCTCTCTCCATCCCTTTGTCAATCCATCGGCCAATCAGATATCCACCCATCCATCATTCATCCAATGATTAACCTAACTACACATATACCCTTCCATCTTTAACACCATTTATTCATCCATAGTTTGTCTCCATATGTGTGTATCTGTCTGCCTGCCTCTATCTCTCTGCCACTGTCAGTCTGTCTGTCAGTCAGAGTGTGAGTGTGTGTGTGTGTGTGTGTGTGTGTGTGTGTGTGTGTGTGTGTGTGTGTGTGTGTGTGTGTGCACCTTTTTCTCTGTATCTGTGTGTTTCCATCTCTGTCCATCCATCCATCCACCCACCCATCCACCCACCCATCCATCCACCCACCCATCCACCCCTCCCCCTGCCCTGTGTACTAACCTTGTCCAGGGTTTTGCCTCCAAACAGGTAGATCCAATCCTCCACGGCAGTGAGGGTGTGGCCCGACACAGCAGGGGGTCGCAGCACGCTGTTGGCTGCCTTCTGAGTCCAGGCCAGCATGGTGATGTTGAAGTACCAGAGCTCGTTGCTCTGCGAGCTGTTGGCAATCACACCACCGAACATGAAGAACCCATTGTCGAAGGCAGCCATGGCGTGTCCGCGTCTCGGGGAGGGCCACGCGTCAGACTTTGGGATGGTTTCCAGCGTGTTGTTGTTGATGCAGTAGCGCACAAGGTCATCCAGCAGGTTGTTGAGGTCGAATCCCCCGTACATCCACATGCACTCGGCCTCACCCTCGTTGATGAAAACAGCGGCATGCGAGGTGCGAGCCGGGAACTTTTCCTCTGCGATGACCAGCTGGTACCACAGTTTCACCCCCAACTGGTCCATAATTGACAGGCTGCAGTTCTGACCGATATACCCCGGGTCGCAGCGACACGAGTAGACGGAGGGATCGTCGGTGTGCGCCGTGCAAGTTCCCCGCCCACCACAGTCGTTGGGGCACATATGGTACTGGCACGCATCCCCGCGGCGCTGGTTGCGGCATCGACACTTGTTGTTCTCACACACCCCTTGGTTGTGGCAGAACATAGGACACTCTGTGACGATGTAGCGTGCCTCCAGACCACTCTCAGAGTAGTTCCGGTCGCTGAACAAGTGCAGCAGCATCTGCAACATTGGGCATGAGTGTAGCTAAAGCCTCTGCAACATTGGGCATGACTATAGCTAAAGCCTCTGCAACATTGGGCATGACTATAGCTAAAGCCTCTGCAACATTGGGCATGAGTATAGCTAAAGCCTCTGCAACATCAGAGAATATAAACAATAGCAGTGCATGCAAAATCGGGTACCGAGTATGATAGCAACAACAACACCACGAGGCACATAGATAACCATAGGTTTTGCAACATCAGCCATGATAACAACAGTAGCCAATACTACATCTAACAAACTAAGGCCACAAAAGAAAAGTTGTGGATATGGTAATTAGACTGACCTATAGTTGTGGATATGGTAACTAGACTGACCTATAGTTGTGGATATGGTAACTAGACTGACCTATAGTTGTGGATATGGTAATTAGACTGACCTATAGTTGTGGATATGGTAACTAGACTGACCTATAGTTGTGGATATGGTAACTAGACTGACCTGTAGTTGTGGATATGGTAACTAGACTGAGGTCCCTATAGTTGTGGATATGGTAACTAGACTGACCTGTAGTTGTGGATATGGTAACTAGACTGACCTGTAGTTGTGGATATGGTAATTAGACTGACCTATAGTTGTGGATATGGTAATTAGACTGACCTATAGTTGTGGATATGGTAACTAGACTGACCTATAGTTGTGGATATGGTAACTAGACTGACCTATAGTTGTGGATATGGTAACTAGACTGACCTATAGTTGTGGATATGGTAACTAGACTGACCTGTAGTTGTGGATATGGTAACTAGACTGACCTATAGTTGTGGATATGGTAACTAGACTGACCTGTAGTTGTGGATATGGTAACTAGACTGACCTATAGTTGTGGATATGGTAACTAGACTGACCTATAGTTGTGGATATGGTAACTAGACTGACCTGTAGTTGTGGATATGGTAACTAGACTGACCTATAGTTGTGGATATGGTAACTAGACTGACCTGTAGTTGTGGATATGGTAACTAGACTGATCTATAGTTGTGGATATGGTAACTAGACTGACCTATAGTTGTGGATATGGTAACTAGACTGACCTGTAGTTGTGGATATGGTAACTAGACTGACCTATAGTTGTGGATATGGTAACTAGACTGACCTGTAGTTGTGGATATGGTAACTAGACTGACCTGTAGTTGTGGATATGGTAACTAGACTGACCTATAAATGTGGATATGGTAACTAGACTGACCTATAGTTGTGGATATGGTAACTAGACTGACCTATAAATGTAGATATGGTAACTAGACTGACCTATAGTTGTGGATATGGTAACTAGACTGACCTGTAGTTGTGGATATGGTAACTAGACTGACCTATAGTTGTGGATATGGTAACTAGACTGACCTGTAGTTGTGGATATGGTAACTAGACTGACCTGTAGTTGTGGATATGGTAACTAGACTGACCTATAAATGTGGATATGGTAACTAGACTGACCTGTAGTTGTGGATATGGTAACTAGACTGACCTATAAATGTAGATATGGTAACTAGACTGACCTATAGTTGTGGATATGGTAACTAGACTGACCTGTAGTTGTGGATATGGTAACTAGACTGACCTGTAGTTGTGGATATGGTAACTAGACTGACCTGTAGTTGTGGATATGGTACCTATACTGACCTATAAATGTGGATATGGTAACTAGACTGACCTGTAGTTGTGGATATGGTAACTAGACTGACCTATAAATGTAGATATGGTAACTAGACTGACCTATAAATGTAGATATGGTAACTAGACTGACCTATAAATGTGGATATGGTAACTAGACTGACCTATAAATGTAGATATGGTAACTAGACTGACCTATAAATGTAGATATGGTAACTAGACTGACCTGTAGTTGTGGGTATGGTAACTAGACTGACCTATAAATGTGGATATGGTAACTAGACTGACCTGTAGTTGTGGATATGGTAACTAGACTGACCTATAGTTGTGGATATGGTAACTAGACTGACCTATAGTTGTGGATATGGTAACTAGACTGACCTATAGTTGTGGATATGGTAACTAGACTGACCTATAAATGTGGATATGGTAACTAGACTGACCTATAAATGTGGATATGGTAACTAGACTGACCTATAGTTGCGGACATGGTAACTAGACTGACCTGTAGTTGTGGATATGGTAACTAGACTGACCTGTAGTTGTGGATATGGTAACTAGACTGACCTATAGTTGTGGATATGGTAACTAGACTGACCTATAGTTGTGGATATGGTAACTAGACTGACCTATAGTTGTGGATATGGTAACTAGACTGACCTATAGTTGTGGATATGGTAACTAGACTGACCTATAAATGTGGATATGGTAACTAGACTGACCTATAGTTGTGGATATGGTAACTAGACTGACCTATAGTTGTGGATATGGTAACTAGACTGACCTGTAGTTGTGGATATGGTAACTAGACTGACCTGTAGTTGTGGATATGGTAACTAGACTGACCTGTAGTTGTGGATATGGTACCTATACTGACCTATAAATGTAGATATGGTAACTAGACTGACCTATAAATGTGGATATGGTAACTAGACTGACCTATAAATGTGGATATGGTAACTAGACTGACCTATAAATGTAGATATGGTAACTAGACTGACCTATAAATGTAGATATGGTAACTAGACTGACCTATAAATGTGGATATGGTAACTAGACTGACCTATAAATGTAGATATGGTAACTAGACTGACCTATAAATGTAGATATGGTAACTAGACTGACCTGTAGTTGTGGGTATGGTAACTAGACTGACCTATAAATGTGGATATGGTAACTAGACTGACCTGTAGTTGTGGATATGGTAATTAGACTGACCTATAGTTGTGGATATGGTAACTAGACTGACCTATAGTTGTGGATATGGTAACTAGACTGACCTATAGTTGTGGATATGGTAACTAGACTGACCTATAAATGTGGATATGGTAACTAGACTGACCTATAAATGTGGATATGGTAACTAGACTGACCTATAGTTGTGGATATGGTAACTAGACTGACCTGTAGTTGTGGATATGGTAACTAGACTGACCTGTAGTTGTGGATATGGTAACTAGACTGACCTATAGTTGTGGATATGGTAACTAGACTGACCTATAGTTGTGGATATGGTAACTAGACTGACCTATAGTTGTGGATATGGTAACTAGACTGACCTATAGTTGTGGATATGGTAACTAGACTGACCTATAAATGTGGATATGGTAACTAGACTGACCTATAGTTGTGGATATGGTAACTAGACTGACCTATAGTTGTGGATATGGTAATTAGACTGACCTATAGTTGTGGATATGGTAACTAGACTGACCTATAAATGTGGATATGGTAACTAGACTGACCCTATATTTTTCTGCTGACCCTAAAGCTTGTTTAGACTGTGCAGGAAAAGCAACAACAACAAAAGAGGAAGAAATTGACAGTAATCAATTAAATGTATGCTGTCCCGTCTTGCCCTATGAGCACTCAGAGAATCCACTATTTAAATATTTATTTAAATTAAATGAATTTAAATTTAATTAAATATTTAAATAGTTTTTTTCAACAACAACAAAAATTGTGGTTGATGTTCAATCTGGCGTCTTTTCAATTTTTTTTAATATATTTAATGATTGGTTTAGGCCAACCTACCAACACTTATTTTGTGGGGATTTTATCCTAACCAAACCATAACTATTTTTTCTTTTGACCTAAACAACAACAGCAGCCTACACAACATCAGACATAACTAACCATAGCATCATCTACAATACGAGACACCATGATAATTATGGCTTTGGCAATGTCAGGCATCATCGACAACAGCACCCTACACAACAGCCTACACAACATTAAACATTACCAATCGTAGCACCATTCACATTACAGACAAGGTGATAAGAAGGGTTATAGCAAAACCAAGCATTATCGATAACATCAGGCATTATTTATTGCAGCACTATCCACACTACTATCACAATGATAACCACTACATCTGCGACATCAAGAATCATTAATAACAACAACAGATGCAACATACAAAGTTACTAATTATAGCACCATTCACTCTAGACACAATAATAACCACAGCACATGCAACATCAAGCAATATCAATAACAGCCAATGCAACATACATATTAAAATGTTACTAAATTTAGCACCATTCACACTCTAGACATAACGATAACCAGTGCTCCAGCAACTTCAAGCAATATCAATAACAGCCTACTCAACATCAAATGTTTCCACTCACAGCACCATTCACACTACTACTACTGCTGTACTAGACACAATGATAATCAAAGCATAGATCTGCAGCATTAACCATTATACACATCAGCACAATTCTTACTACTAGACAGTGATAACCACAGCATCTGCAGCATTGAGCATTAACAACAGCTTACAAAAATTCAAACGTTAGGCCATAGGAAAAAATAGTTGCGGTTAACCAACGTACTGTGACCCAATTTCAAGCATGATGTCAAACAAACCGAGGACTATCCAAAATATTTTTTATAAAGCAAAAGTATGTTTTAAAAATTGCACTTCTGCCATGTGGGCATGAACCCCTTGATGTGGTTTGAGCTGACTGATGCCCTCTAATCAGCTGCAACCCCTCAAAGCTCCATGACCATGAGTTGGGGGGGGGAGAAATGAGGATGAGAGGTGGGGGTGAGGGGTGAGAGACTGGGTGGGAGGTGGGTGCCAGTGGGAGGTGGGGGTGGGGGGTGGAGTGAAAGGTGGTGGGGGGGGGGGGGTTCCAGCGGCAGCAGACATATTGTACCCAGCAATGTCACCTGCACTCTCTCTCCTCTCCTCTATCCCAACATCTTGATGACCGTGGTGGCCTCAGATCTGGCAACCAGTTCCCTGCATCCTTCCCGGCTGTGTGTCCTCCTGACTGTCTCACTCAGTGTCAAGCTCTGGGATGCTGTCCTCCTGACTGTCTCACTCAGCGTCAAGCTCTGGGATGTTGTCTTCCCCTATCTCTTTCCGCCTGCCTCTTTCTGCCTGCCTCTCTTTCTGTCTGCCTCTCTTTCTGCATGCCTCTCTTTCTGCCTGCCTCTCTTTCTGCCTGCCTGCCTCTCTTTCTGTCTGCCTCTCTTTCTGCCTGCCTCTCTTTCTGTCTGCCTCTCTTTCTGCCTGCCTCTCTTTCTGTCTGCCTCTCTTTCTGTCTGCCTCTCTTTCTGTCTGCCTCTCTTTCTGTCTGCCTCTCTTTCTGCCTGCCTCTCTTTCTGCCTGTCTTTCTGCCTGCCTGCCTGTCTCTCTTTCTGCCTGCTTGCCTGTCTCTCTTTCTGCCTGCCTGCCTGCCTGCCTGCCTGTCTCTCTTTCTGCCTGTCTCTCTTTCTGCCTGCCTGCCTCTCTTTCTGTCTGCCTGCCTCTCTTTCTGCCTGCCTCTCTTTCTGCCTGCCTGTACTGTTCCTTGCAACATTGTATTGGCCAGTCCTGAAAGTCATGAGACATGGCCATACCACCTCAGTTTCCTTCTCTTTCTGGTGGTCAGGAGATGTTGGAAAGGCCCAATAGCTTGAAAATGTCAACAAGCGCACTGCCAAGAGCCAAACAAGAACCAAGGAGAGACTCACGTAGCCAGAGCGCGCGATGACCTGGGTGGGAAGGGTGTTGCCACTGAGGCTGGCGAGGAGAGGGCTGTTGTAGGAGTTGCCATCGTAGATAAACAGAAAGTCAAAGGAACACTCCGTGGCCATGGACCGGAACGTCAGCTGGATGGTCTTGTTGGGACTGCCCGCTGTCGGAAACACACAAAATACACAGGTTGAATGATGATGATGATGATGATGATGATGATGATGATGATGATGATGATGATGATGATGATGATGATGATGATGATGATGATGATGATGATGATGACGACGACGACGACAATGATGACAGTAATGATGATGATGATGATGATGATGATGATGATGATGATGATGATGATGATGATGGTGGTGGTGGTGGTGATGATGACAATGATGATGATGATGATGATGACGGTGATGATGATGATGATGTCGGTGTTGATGACGATGATGAAGGAGGATTGGGGCGATGGCAGAGATAAAGGAAGAAAGAATGGGTGAGGAAAGGAAGAGGAAAGTGGGAACGTGGTGTGTGGAGAAGGAAAGGAAATATCATGCATATCTTAACCTCTTTTTTTCTTTTTTTTAGGCGATTTTGTTTTAGCCTGTGAATAATAAATCCATCTGATTTCAAATTTTATAAGTCAATCCTTGAACTGATTACTGAAAAAAATCCATCACGTTTAGTTCTTGGTGCATGCATTACTGCATTGTCTCCTCCAGTGCAGTGGTCAGAGCGTTTGCTCGCTGTCGCTTGTGGCTAGCGGTTGCGGCATTCAATGCTGTGCAGACACTTGAGTAGCATTCTTGGGCAAGGTGTTTCCCTCCATTGCCTCCCCAATTCAATGCTGTGCAGACACTTGAGTAGCATTCTTGGGCAAGGTGTTTCCCTCCATTGCCTCCCCAATTCAATGCTGTGCAGACACTTGAGTAGCATTCTTGGGCAAGGTGTTTCACCTCCATTGCCTCCCCAATTCAATGCTGTGCAGACACTTGAGTAGCATTCTTGGGCAAGGTGTTTCCCTCCATTGCCTCCCCAATTCAATGCTGTGCAGACACTTGAGTAGCATTCTTGGGCAAGGTGTTTCCCTCCATTGCCTCCCCAATTCAATGCTGTGCAGACACTTGAGTAGCATTCTTGGGCAAGGTGTTTCACCTCCATTGCCTCCCCAATTCAATGCTGTGCAGACACTTGAGTAGCATTCTTGGGCAAGGTGTTCCCCTCCATTGCCTCCCCAATTCAATGCTGTGCAGACACTTGAGTAGCATTCTTGGGCAAGGTGTTTCACCTCCATTGCCTCCCCAATTCAATGCTGTGCAGACACTTGAGTAGCATTCTTGGGCAAGGTGTTTCCCTCCATTGCCTCCCCAATTCAATGCTGTGCAGACACTTGAGTAGCATTCTTGGGCAAGGTGTTTCACCTCCATTGCCTCCCCAATTCAATGCTGTGCAGACACTTGAGTAGCATTCTTGGGCAAGGTGTTTCACCTCCATTGCCTCCCCAATTCAATGCTGTGCAGACACTTGAGTAGCATTCTTGGGCAAGGTGTTCCCCTCCATTGCCTCCCCAATTCAATGTTGTGCAGACACTTGAGTAGCATTCTTGGGCAAGGTGTTTCCCTCCATTGCCTCCCCAATTCAATGCTGTGCAGACACTTGAGTAGCATTCTTGGGCAAGGTGTTTCACCTCCATTGCCTCCCCAATTCAATGCTGTGCAGACACTTGAGTAGCATTCTTGGGCAAGGTGTTTCACCTCCATTGCCTCCCCAATTCAATGCTGTGCAGACACTTGAGTAGCATTCTTGGGCAAGGTGTTTCCCTCCATTGCCTGCCCAATTCAATGCTGTGCAGACACTTGAGTAGCATTCTTGGGCAAGGTGTTTCACCTCCATTGCCTCCCCAATTCAATGCTGTGCAGACACTTGAGTAGCATTCTTGGGCAAGGTGTTTCACCTCCATTGCCTCCCCAATTCAATGCTGTGCAGATACTTGAGTAGCATTCTTGGGCAAGGTGTTTCCCTCCATTGCCTCCCCAATTCAATGCTGTGCAGACACTTGAGTAGCATTCTTGGGCAAGGTGTTTCCCTCCATTGCCTCCCCAATTCAATGCTGTGCAGACACTTGAGTAGCATTCTTGGGCAAGGTGTTTCACCTCCATTGCCTCCCCAATTCAATGCTGTGCAGACACTTGAGTAGCATTCTTGGGCAAGTTGTTTCCCTCCATTGCCTCCCCAATTCAATGCTGTGCAGACACTTGAGTAGCATTCTTGGGCAAGTTGTTTCCCTCCATTGCCTCCCCAATTCAATGCTGTGCAGACACTTGAGTAGCATTCTTGGGCAAGGTGTTTCACCTCCATTGCCTCCCCAATTCAATGCTGTGCAGACACTTGAGTAGCATTCTTGGGCAAGGTGTTTCACCTCCATTGCCTGCCCAATTCAATGCTGTGCAGACACTTGAGTAGCATTCTTGGGCAAGTTGTTTCCCTCCATTGCCTCCCCAATTCAATGCTGTGCAGACACTTGAGTAGCATTCTTGGGCAAGGTGTTTCACCTCCATTGCCTCCCCAATTCAATGCTGTGCAGACACTTGAGTAGCATTCTTGGGCAAGGTGTTTCACCTCCATTGCCTGCCCAATTCAATGCTGTGCAGACACTTGAGTAGCATTCTTGGGCAAGGTGTTTCCCTCCATTGCCTCCCCAATTCAATGCTGTGCAGACACTTGAGTAGCATTCTTGGGCAAGGTGTTTCTCCTCCATTGCCTCTCCAACTCAGGAGCTAAACCGGTTACAAAGCAATGCTCAATGGTGACTGGGAGTGACACTTCCTGGGGAAAATTTCCTCCCAGAAAAAAAGAGGATGAAATGTAGGTTATCAACATCATCATCATCATCATCATCATCATCATCATCGTCATCATCGTCATCATCGTCATCGTCATCATGCTCATCATCATCATCATCATCATCATCATGCTCATCATCATGCTCATCATGCTCATCATCATCATCATCATCACCATCGTCATCATCGTCATCGTCATCATCATCATGCTCATCATCATCATCATCATCATCATGCTCATCATCATGCTCATC
Source organism: Theodoxus fluviatilis (assembly GCA_034096865.1). NCBI lineage: Eukaryota > Metazoa > Mollusca > Gastropoda > Cycloneritida > Neritidae > Theodoxus > Theodoxus fluviatilis. The sequence goes on from JAWQFJ010007812.1 coordinate 30,270, forward strand.
ATCATCATCATCATCATCATCATCATCATTTATGAGCCTGTCAAAGTAGGGCAAATTCTTCACACAGAGATGAGAGATGAATGGAGTTTAAGGGCCCATCAGCCTTGTAGGTTATAAAAAGCCACAACATTAAGAAACACCCATCTTTACCAAGGTATTAAAACCACTTCACAACAATGGATGGATGAATGGATAGATAGTGTTTTACGGCCCGTCAGCCCCTGCAGGCTATGTAAGGCCATTAACCCATTATGACCTACAGCGTGTGATGAAAACGGCTTCCTAAGACCTGCAGTTTTTTCAGGAAAAAACACATAGTCGACAACATTCATTAAAAAATTAATTTCTTTGCTTCTACACTTCCTAGAAACAAGAAGTACACCCCTGTCCAATGTGACGTCTGCTTAGCATCCGGTCTGAAAGGGTGATGTAACGCGTGCGTAGCATCCGGTCATAATGGGTTAAGCATGAAAATCTTTAGAACAGTTTGGAGTAAACGTAATCCAGTCACGGTGTCCCTAGTTATTCACCTCTTACGAATCGCATAGGGAGATGCGGTGGGTCAATTCTTACCCCGAACCCACAGGGGAACTTCACACAGAGAAACAGAACATTACAACCAAGATCTTATAAAGACTTTTTTTGAAGAAATTCCTTTTGAGGAACAGCATCCTCAGTCACAGCTGTGCAGCGCCCAGTGACCAGTTGTACTCCTTTGAAGGAGAGATAATGTGCGTGAAACATCAGTGTCCAGCGCTCGATGGCCGAGTGCTCAACACACTTGACCTTCTGTTGCTTTCAGCTGGTGGGTGCAGTGTTTGAAGCTGGGCTGATTCTAGAGTTGCATCCTTGACCAAGGTGCTTTTCTCACATTGCTTCACCTGACCCAGAAGCAAAATGGGTACCTGTGAGGGCTGAGCTGGAACAAGTGAAAGTTAACTTTGGTGCGTTCATCCACAGCCAGGTTGCATGCTCCCCAGGGAGTTGAGATGGTAATGGAAGGATAAGAAGAGTAGCCTGGTGACCAGGGGGTAAACATGCGCGGTTTGAGCACTCATCAACGGGCGGAAAGTGGCAATATAAAGAGAGCACCGTACCTTTATCTTTACATTCACCTAGCCCGAGGATGCAACTCAAGGACCTGAGCAACTTCAAACACTGCTGCACCTGCCGCCCACTGAGCAACTTCAAACACTGCTGCACCTGCCGCCCACTGAGCAACTTCAAACACTGCACCTGCCGCCCACTGAGCAACTTCAAACACTGCTGCTCCTGCCGCCCACTGAGCAACTTCAAACACTGCACCTGCTGCCCACTGAGCAACTTCAAACACTGCTGCTCCTGCCGCCCACTGAGCAACTTCAAACACTGCACCTGCCGCCCACTGAGCAACTTCAAACACTGCACCTGCTGCCCACTGAGCAACTTCAAACACTGCTGCTCCTGCCGCCCACTGAGCAACTTCAAACACTGCTGCTCCTGCCACCCACTGAGCAACTTCAAACACTGCTGCACCTGCCGCCCACTGAGCAACTTCAAACACTGCTGCTCCTGCTGCCCACTGAGCAACTTCAAACACTGCTGCACCTGCCACCCACTGAGCAACTTCAAAAACTGCTGCACCTGCCGCCCACTGAGCAAATTCAAACACTGCACCTGCCGCCCACTGAGCAACTTCAAACACTGCTGCACCTGCCGCCCACTGAGCAACTTCAAACACTGCTGCACCTGCCGCCCACTGAGCAACTTCAAACATTGCACCTGCCGCCCACTGAGCAACTTCAAACACTGCTGCACCTGCCGCACACTGAGCAACTTCAAACACTGCTGCACCTGCCGCCCACTGAGCAACTTCAAACACTGCTGCACCTGCCGCACACTGAGCAACTTCAAACACTGCTGCACCTGCCGCCCACTGAGCAACTTCAAACACTGCTGCACCTGCCGCCCATTGAGCAACTTCAAACACTGCTGCACCTGCCGCCCACTGAGCAACTTCAAACACTGCTGCTCCTGCCGCCCACTGAGCAACTTCAAACACTGCACCTGCCGCCCACTGAGCAACTTCAAACACTGCTGCTCCTGCCGCCCACTGAGCAACTTCAAACACTGCACCTGCCGCCCACTGAGCAACTTCAAACACTGCTGCACCTGCTGCCCACTGAGCAACTTCAAACACTGCTGCACCTGCCGCCCACTGAGCAACTTCAAACACTGCTGCACCTGCCGCC